>VRMD01001001.1:0-19658 GCA_009872375.1 Sminthurides bifidus | reverse complement strand
TAGTAATTATTCCATTATTCGCGTTGGTCGCATCCAACATCTTTTGGCTGCCGTCCTTTTGGGCTGGTTACACTCCCCATGCACATTTCCTCACTTGCCTTTTACGATTTGGCTCGTAGCCACTGGATTGCACGAGGCCTTAAGACCTTGTTCCTTCCAGCCTTCCGGTGATGCATTTGCATGACATGATCAAATTCGGACTCGGAACCACGCGCACTTCCTATCACCTGGCAAGGCAGTGAGGAGCTCTGATCGCCAGTCAGGCTGAAAATTCCAAAGGGAAATCTGCAGAGGCGGGATGTAGCTTTCCATCATTCCCCATCAAAGTGATCATCCACCTGTTCCACTTCCATGTGCAGCCTGGGCTTACCCGCTAACTTGACGGCAATCGTCACGATGCTTACAGATCAAACCAGACGTGTGCGTGTGTGATTATCGTACCGTCAATCAGCAACAGGTAGCAAAACAGATTCAGTGTTCCCTCCGTGCCTGAGCATGCCCTCGTGAGCAAGACGCAAGAAGACCACTAGTATTTGGTGTTAACAGAGATGCAGGTGCCTTTAAAATTTTCCGATTCTGCCATTTCAATCAAAAGTACGAGTCACAGTTCACACAATACAGGAATCTGTTTGAATCATTCTTGAAAAGCACACGTTTATTTGCTTGTCTTGAATCTCCCTTCTATGAAATCACGATCGTTGCCAACAGGTACCAGCAATCTTTTCTCACAATGAATCGGATTATCCTATAACGTTTCTCATTAGGAACCAGACCTCCTACCATCAGCAGATCATGAGAGTCGTAAGCTGGTCAAAGGGACAGGATCACGAAAGTTCCACACAACTCACTGTACCCAGCCTTCGGTTATGAGAATGTCGATCTGGCATTATTCGGAGAACAATCCCTGCAATGTTATTATCACTCCAACAGCAAAGACGTCCTGCTTGCTTTTTCTCCCCACGCGAGATCTGGACTAGCTCCTCACAATGACACATACTTCACAGACAGAGTCTCTTCTCTTTGAACAGGACTGAGAGACGGGCATTGAAGCAGGACACAAATCTTATTTCAATCATTTCATTCATTATTTCACATCATTGTTTGCTCAATATTCACCTGTTAAACCCACTGTTTAATTGTCTTCTTCCCATTCTTCAGCTTCCCATCTCCCGTTTTACCCTTCTTTCCCCGTTCCCTGTCTGTTAAAACACACATTGTGAAACAGCCAGGCTTTATTCGGACAAAACGTGATTTTTTAACCGAAACTAGTGTGTATTCTCTACAGAAACATGGCCCTGAACATATTTGAACCCCAAAAGCATTTCAACTACCAGGTCCAGCTGTCAGACTCGTATTGCTGCTGACTTGTTTTTGATAAAATCCAACTTCCTTTTCCTACCTGCGCCTATTAAAATTCTGTGGGCTTCTTTTCACTAGAAAGCAGCCTTTCGCACAACATTTTTAGTCGCTGTGAGTGTCACGTCTTCACTTTTGCACGGGGGTTGCGCTAGAATTAACTACGATATGGGTGGTTGATTTCATTGGTTTCAATGCTTGTGTGGATAGTACACTGGCTCTCAGTACAGCATAATCCGAGCAGGTTGCGTTGAGCCGAGCTGTTCAGCTACACCGAGTTGATGAAAGAACCCGTCATTTGTCCTCGATGACAATATCATATTGCTATTTCCCATTAAATGCCTTGACCCCCAAGTCGGCGATGACCCGAATGGGAAAAATGGATTTTCCTTACGCTTTTCCAAAAGCCGGTTCATGTATTCGAGTCTTGATTGAAGGGAATAGAATTGACATTTGATATTCATCGGTGTCTCTGCGCCCAGGGCGTGCACTTGTTGCTCAATTCAAAAAGACGTTTGGAGCCAGGATAATTTTACCGAGAGATTTCTCCAGCCTCACGTTAATGCTTGGCACAGACTCTTGAGTGCAATCTCATACCATCGGCAATCGTAACATTCTTCAAATGCGCTTGATCTTGAAAACACTTGGTATTGCGATACCTGTCATGAATATATGTTGAAACAAGTGCACAAGCTGCACCGCCTAACAGGTTACCTATGAGTCTGACACTGAATCCGAAATAAGTTAGGATCTGATAGTAGCTCCGAGTCGACAACTGGGCTCCATGTTGTTTGTTGAATTGGTCGAGGCGACTTTGGTGATAATCGATTCATCGCGCACACATCATCCATACCTTGGTCTGGTTATGGTAATTGAAAATGTAAATGTTTTTCATTCGATAATGTGTTTTCTGCCACTTGCTTTGAGACAGACTCAATTTACGTTTTTCAGCTTGGAAGAGAGGCTGGGTGCTTTACTGTGCCATGATTTGAAAAAGAAATTCGATTACTCAGCTAAAAAAAACAGGCCTCCGTCAGCTACACAGTTTCGGCTTCACACATTTCCCCAGAATTTTTGTGGCAACACTCGGATGCTATGGATACCTGCTTGAGTGTTGTGTGTGATTCCACAAAGGGAAAGTTATCAAACTGACTGTAAAGAGACAAATTGTGAGTGACTCTTCCTCAGCCCACGATGAGTAAGGAGGCACATTAATCAAGAAGGAAATGACCAATCTGTTTTAATTTGCTTCATCCTGAGAGATTTGCACGACGTAAGGGACAGCGCGCATCCACCAGGTAAGAGTTGGAAGGGTAAGGGCAGACGTGGAAGAAAATTTATGATATCAGTCATGATAATGATAAGATTGTAGGTGCAAAGTTCGAAGGTGGCGGAATTCATGTTACGAAATTTTTTAACATTCCCTGAAACATGAAAGCAGAACTTGTTGACGGCGACTAACTATTCAAACACGCCCATTCAACCCTCCATTTTCCGCGAAGCCCACTTTGAGCGTCGGCAACTCTTCACAAGTCCGGTCGGACTCTCAATCTCGCATTTCACAAATTCTCGGACACCTTACCGAACTTTCTGAGCACTTGTTCCATGTTATTGTGAACGGTTCACCGCCTCCACTCTTGCACCGCCAAGCAGGTCTCTCTCTCCCGTCACAGTACCGTAAGTCTCGGATTCGTTTCCAATTTTTTATCTCCTTTTATCCGCAGGTTTACTCTTTCCTCACGGTACCGACTGACTGAGAAGGCGGTAACTTTCCAATGCACCATCAGATGCGATCAATACCACCATCCTAAACAGATCTGAAGTCTCTGCCATGGCGATGTCACGGACAAGAATGTCGGCTCACGCCTTCTGTCCCTTGCCTCGCGTCGTCATTCGTATCACATCCAAAGCATCAGTGCAGCACCCTGTCCGTTGTTCCAACTGTAGCTTCGAACGGCCCTTGCAAATTACAGATTGAGCCATAATATCAATTGGAGCAACCAAAGTTCGAGGGATTGAGATACAATTATTTGCGAACCTCAAAACAGTCCCATGTGTTTTAAGCCATAAAGTCGCGCAGCCTTATTACTGCCCCGTGACACGCTTTGCTCTATAAATATACGCAAGACTTGCGAAAGGATCATATCCGGCAAATTAAGTTCAGAGACTTGTCGTGACTCAGCGCCCACGTTCGGAACATCATGTTTCGGATCACAATGACTTGTCTCCCTCTTCCCGTGTTGGTCAACACGATATAATCTCCTATCCCTTAGCATTAGACTCGAGTTGCATCTCCGTATACTCAAGGATTAAAAGGATAAGCGCGCTTAAATTATGGACAGATTACAGGAATGCCTCGCAATGCAGGGCATGGATAAATGATTTCGATCAATACTTTTAGCTATCTTAACTTTTAATGTGAGCCGTTTCAAAAGACCAGGAAGCGACTCTTGCTCGTCTTACATTTGGGACGATATCGATATCCCTTCTTCGGTCCTTTGGCATTGCAAATCATTGTGTAGCGTGCACATTACCGTATCTTGTCCTCACCCAATCACTAATAGCTCTTTCGATCCTGAAGCGTACGGTACAAATAACTTTTCTTAATAAATTATTAAAGTACAAAACAAAGCTCTCTTTCCGTTCAATATTCACACGGCATTCAAGGTGAACGACACATGCTCCTTGTTTATGCGCAATAGTTAGATCTTTCCCGGAACCGCAACATCTTTTCTTCCAACCGGAATGTCCAATGGGTTGCCACTTAATATATTTATCGTCCACGCGCATCATGCTCTGCTGAACTAAGGACACGGCTCAGGTTTTCGGTACATCTCCTCCCTCCGTAGCTTTTCTCCAAGACCATGTCCATTGGGTCATTTACCAAATTCCTGAGTCTTGATCATAAAAATGCGAGTCAAGTTAATCACAACTTCACCTCTGCGTGTCTCTGAAACGCTTAGTGTTTACAATTACATTGTCGCACTCATTGGCACGAACCAGTTCATCTCACATTCTCCGGTGTCATCCACCAGTCTACCGTCCCTCGCCCAACTAATTTACGTCCTTGTTTTCTTTTACAACTGCACGGCTCTAAAAATCTTGAGTCGTTCATCTACGCTTTGTTTCTCCTTAGTTTTGACAATTGGCAACGTCATATCTTCGCAGTGTCACATTCCAACGTGGTAATCAATTCCCACCTTGAAACCGGGCACTGTTTTCAATCTTGTGGTAAATTATCACCAAAACATGTAAACTTCGAGACTTTCAATTAATAACTGTACAAGATTCACAAATAGCATCAGACCTCAATATTTTTGCTTGCATCCGGTCAGTTTTGGCACGGAGAGGACATACGTTAATCGTAAAGAGCAGTCAATCGCTACAACGTGAGGCTACAAAGTAAGCTGAACGTGATTGTGCATCTTACCATTGAGCATAAACTAGAAAATGGGTTGGTGTTATGGAGACATAGAAATACACATTTCAATTTCATTTACGACTAATAATCTTCTTCTGAATAAGGTGTACAGACGGTGAAGCGAAAACCATCAATTAGTAGTTGCATTGAGTATCAAGTTGGACTGATTAAGATGAGATATTAGTTTGTAATTTGAGTCATGTCTCAAGCCAGAGTTGTACTTACAGCATCTCTCACGCCCACATTGAGTGAAACATTGTTTACAATAATTTCACGTTCTACCTGCTCTGACACACAATTGATTGTGCACCGGCGGAAAGTTGGTTCATGGTTTGTGTTAGTCTGAACAAGTTGCGTGCTGGCATGTTGCTCATCTCTGGCCACGGTAGTCAAATGATTTCGTGCAGTTCAATAACTAATTGTTCTTTCGGTGTCGTGCGAAGGCAAGTCGTCGATCACATAATCGTTACATATATTTGATTAGCTAAATTCGTCCGCACAATGAGTCTGTCCTGTCTCACAATGAGTTATGTGTGTGTGCACATCAGCCCTTAGAGTCTCATGTTTCTGCTTCTGATCCTATCCGTCCCAGCACCATCATTAGCTTCAGAGGTTCGGATTTCTCTTGGGTTACGGCATCAGTCCAAGTGAATTTCAGGTGAAAGGTACGAGTCAGATTATAAAGTGAATTGATCAACCGGTGGGTTGCTGACAGCTTTACTAAAAATACCTTGTTCAGAACAATCGCAATTCGTGTTGAAAGATACAGAAAGATTCTTAACAAAGGAAAGAAACAATGGCCTATCAAGTTCTCTTACTCTTGTCTCTTCGTCCTTCCTTGGCAGTTGGCAGAAACGCTCTCAGTTTTCCACTTAGCGTCCAAGTCCAGTTCACCCAGACGCACGGCTAATACTTTGCACACATTATTTGTTATCCATCAAACAAAACAGTCAGTTTCAGCATCCCTCTGACCACAGCACGTACTTGGCTCCTAGGTGTGCACGTGCACGTACGTAGAAGGTACTTCAGTTTCTTACTTATACTTCTAGATTGCTCCCTAACAAATCACCTTGCTAACTGACACAGAGCTCAGCCTCCTGTTACGAAATTACGCGGACTATCTCTGCTAATATCGCAATGGCAAAATTCTCGATCCGATTATTCAACAGTTTAACCAGCTACCGATGACACAGTTTCCATTGAAACGCACCTTTGTGCACATTTCATCCATTTATCATCGGGTTTACATAATTGAGCTCAAGATCAACTCACGTCTTCATGTTTTCCATCCTTTCGGAACGTCAATCCTCTCATGATATGATGCAGTGTTAACAATATCCATGCATCCCCGTAGCAATCCATAAGATGTGGTGAAACTATTTACTCCGTTTCTAACTATCAACGTTACTGTAAACTTTCCTACCCTTTGTTGACGCAAGTTCAGAAACTTCACTAGTGCTGATCTTTAGTCAAGACGGCATCCTAAAGCAAGAATTTAGCAACACAGGACAGAAAGGCTAGCGTAGAGTAGAAAAATGACCAAACAGTGCCAAAATATTCGACATAGGAAAATCGCTCGTATGCTAATTAAAACCCTAGCTTCGGGAAGTAACTCGCTAAAACAACAGGTATTTCGTTGCAGTAAAGCGAACATACATAAGATTGAAAATTATTCGTGAATTAATAATCTTGTGTCAGCCCTGTTAGATGTTAGAATGTAACTCGGTTTTCTTCAAATTGTTTCTTCAGCTCCATATCTTTCCTTACATGAAGTTAAAAGCCGATCAAATAGCTTTTGGCTTTCTTATTCTGCACCTGGCATGCAGACAGCAGCGTATGCATTTTCATTCCTCCTATGTTTCACCTGGCATTCACTGTCTGGCTGGCTATTATTTCATATCCAGGTGCTCATGTAGTTTGCATATGCAAAGGAAAGGGCCAATACTGGGATCTTGTGCAAGCCATCTTAGTACTGCCACGACTTGGTCAAAGTAAAACTTATTACCAACACTAACGAATGATTTAATAGTCTTCGACGTTTGGAACAACATTAAGAGCAACATTGCACATTCGAGCTGTTAACATTAGTCATTATAACGATCTCTTATTTAAGCAGTGGAATGGACAATAGTCTCACACCGCAATATGGACTGAGCTTCAGGCTCAATAAATCGAATCAATATGGTTTAGCTTCTGTTATCACGTACCGGGATTGAAAACCGGAAAATTGAAGTATTATCAATTTTACTTTTATGACATTGAAGGAGGCGCGCCACGCCGCACCCCCTACCCCTACGTGCTCTCTGTACTGTAGTACAAAGTCTAGATGTTTTTGTTGTAATCATTATCATTTACGATGGATATGCACAAGCTTCCCGGCCAGCTACAACGTAGACATACTTTGCCACCGTTGTTGATTCAGCATCCGACGAGATGTTCCAAACTAGTTTGTGAGGTGACAAACGTCCTGAGCATCTGCACGGCCAAGTGCAAACTGGATGATGGTTCGGTGCAATTACACCTGCGTTTATTTTTGCCAGCATTGTTTTTTATCATGTTTGCCTGTACTCAGCTTATCACAATGGGATGTGAGATACAGGTGAATCTTGCCTTGAATTAATCACCGCCGCATTTCAGCTCGAACGCATCATCTCATGCTCTCAAGCTACCAAGAGTGCTTCTCATCTGCCGACGAATCTGACTGGATCTCCTTGTACCTTAATCCAGTTGGTCGGTCATGTCATATCATAACGTTCCTGTATGCGAAAGCAATTACCTCATTCACGCGACTAAAGTTCGAAGAGATAAACATAAACCACATACGTCTCTCACCACGTACTCACAAAAAATACCGTGTGTTTATGCTCACACCTGTACATCTCCTTCTGCATGATTCACAGCTCGAGTGCAACCTGTTCAATCTGTTGCTATCTGGCACTGTTTTTGGTTTTTCACCGACTCCTCCAGTCCAGTGCACTTGTACTTTTTTGCCGGTGCAAGGTGCTCGTCATGTGTCGCGTTGGGCAATCACAAGTGATAAATCGCACAAGTCTTGCACTGATTGAGGATGATGATGATGCTTGTGATGTATTGTGTACACGGCTGCTCTGGGTTCTAGGTTTCTTCCTTTCGCTTCTCAACTATTCAAAATTGCATCAGTGCTATGCTATCCCGTTCTAAAAAAACTGATGAGACATCTCGCAGACCTTCCTATGTTCCATTTAATGCACGATAACTCATCGAGTTTCACTAGAAGGTTTGAGAATCTATTGAGCCTTATTTTGATACAGGTTTACTCTTTCTCAGCAAACAAGTTATGGCTATTACTTGATGAAAACAAAGAATTAACGGATCATCGCTGTACCAAGATTTCACACAGCTCCTCCAGTATGAGACGGTCTGCACATAGATGATTCTTTCTAAATCATTCTACAAAAGTCGTCTCTTTACCCATGACACAATGAATGAAGACATTTAATTGAGTCCATAGAAGGTTTAAAAGCCGACATATTTCCTTCCACTAGACACCGGGTTGAACTGGTCTTGGCCTCGGTACGCTGTTACTGTGATTAAAGCATTATGAAATGGAGGGATTGAACGAGTTATGAGCACCGCTCGTCCGCATTACGACCAGTCCGGCACACGTTGTGCTACATGACCAGGTCAGGTTAATTGATGAAAATGTAATTGTTTCTCGAATGCATGATCCCGAGACAAAAGAGACACAGAGCCGCCGCGTTGGACACAGACAACCAAGAAGAAGTCTTCACTTTTGTATATGGTGCTTGTGTTTCACCCTCAGTGCTGCTGCACCCACACACGGCTTTGTGGCAATACACTCAGAGAACCATTATAGAGGACTTGGACTGCTGCGACGTAAAATTAGGAAACAGGTGGTTTTTATCTTATCAGTTTATTTGCCTTCGGCTCTGTTTCTCCATATTTCCCACCTGCAGCCGTCATATGCAATATGCATAGATGTTCAATCCAGCGGACATATATATTCAGCCAATTTCTTTCTCTATTTTGTAGTAATGCAAGCCTTGATTCAAACCTTTCCACCGTTATGTTCCCTCGGTAAGGACTTCGGTTATGATATGTAGATGTTGGATTTTGTGCATGTTTGTTTGATGCCGGGACTGTTCATACATTGAGTGGCCGTTATCAAAAGGATTGGCGCTTTGATTGAACGTTCCGGGAAGAAAAAAACCTCTGAGATGTGCCTTGTGGACTGGAGCGGAAATGTGTTGTTTGTGAAATGACCACAATCTTCACGTGTGGGATGTTCGAAGCGGCCAAGGTGGCACATAAGCACAATTACCTCAACGATGACATGAATGACATTTTGCCTAAAAGCCAGCTAAAAGCGAGGAGGCGAGCCAGAGGCACGGGCCCCGTTGCTGGCGAGCAATAAAATAATAAAGTCAAACATGAGTTAAAAGCCGCGGCCTTAATTGACGTGGCATATGGTATCCTCCCGCTCCTGTTCTTCCTCCCAAAGCTCATTACCGTTATCGCGCTTACCTTTAGAATTATCTTCCGCCCCCTCACCCAAGGGAGATTCCCCCTGGCCGTGAGTGATATAAATCGTGTATTTTGACTTGTTGTTCCAGAAAACCTTTCGACTTGTCTTCCTTCTCGCTTACGGAGCAAAGGTGAGCCCCACCTTGTCTTGGTTCCTGTCTGGTCAAAGCGGCTTGCAGTCAGTTTCTCTTCCGGTCTGCCACAACTTGGCCGTTTTCCTCCTTATGCACTCCCTTCTGAGTTTAGAGCACGAGCCCTTTAAAAAGTTTAAAATCCCCCAAAGAAAGCCTTTGCAGATGATCAAGCCAGTCCTGCATTTTCGTCTCGTAGGGCTCTTATAGCATTTTACCCCCAGCATGTACTTCGCCTCGAAAAAGAAACCGCATTCTACGCTTATTCTCAACGTTCAATTCAAAATTCAAGCCATGAGTCCCAAAACACTGTGGCCACATTAATCTGTGAAGGGAATGAGCCTTCATATTTGCATACAATTCACGTGAGATGGCAATTTTGAAACTTCTTCTTGCATTGTACTTTTACTACGCGCAGAGGAACTGCATCTGCTCGACCATGTGCTAACCAGTTTAGAAAGGTGAGCATGAGTGATGAGATGAAGATGATTTGGTAATCTCGTAGTTGACGTGTGTAATGATGGGATGCGGGAGCGGAAAAATTTGCAAATTATACCTTCCGGTAGTAATTGTTTATTGTTCGAGGCATGTGTGGAGAACTAGGTTACAATGCAAATGCAGACGGCTGGACTAATTATAATGTACTTTGATGCACAAAAGCGTATGTACAAGTTTAACGATTACTTTCAACGAGTTCACACCTTGTTACAGGCAGCAAGGCATGTGCTCCTCTTATTGAATATGTGTGCAAACAAAATGGTATTCGCACAAGAGTATGAGAATATTGTATAATGACAATAACATTTTGTACATCATTTGATTCATAGCTGTTTTACATTGAGACAAGTTCGCACTCAAGAAAGGACACATTTTCTTTTCGTTACTTTCTCCATTCCGCTCTATCCGCTATAAAACTAAGGCTAATTTTAATTTATAGATATGTGTGTATATTTGCATTATACATGTTCATCTCGTTACGAAAATAAATTCAAGTCACTCATTTTTTATAGTAGGCACACGCATTTGTATTTATAGCTCGAGTTACAAGGAGACTGGTCCTCGTCAAAGGCAACCAGTCTTGAGCGTCATGTTTGTAAGGTTTTTTGATACCGAGTGTTACTACTGCGATACAAGTGGGTAAGTATTACAAAAATTATCATTTTCTGCCGATATCCCTGCTCTTTTTCTTGAGGACTTCATCTTTGTCCGGTCACTACTTGTGTGCGGACGGAGTGACTTACATTTATAGATAACTTAACTAAGGATGAATAGACTTTCTCAGGAAAATGTGTGAGCGAGAAGTGTGAGATGACTATCAGCAAGGTTTCGCCATTGACTAATAGGGGGAGCGAAAAAGCTATAACTGTTCGAAGCCATTATATGGACATTTATAATACAAACGTTTGTAATGTATACGTGATGCTAACCGAGCTGGGTCAACAGCAGCAGGGAACTGCGTCTACGTGAGTGAGACAGAGAACTTATAACATGTATGAAAAAATAAGTCTATTGGTCTAGCCACAAGTATGCATTTCTACAAGTCGAACAATAAACTTAAACTATAGTAAAGTCAGCAACTTAAATAATTTCTCATCGTCGGAGTACATGGCACGAAGCAAGGGGCAAAACAATGTAATCTCAGGTGAATAAGTCCAAGTAATGAAACTAAAGCGATAACAAATGTAAATCTTCGTATGACAGTTTATATTCAATATCCATGAGGACAGTAGTCAGCATAACAGAGGGTGAACACACTGGGTTAAATGGATCTGATCTAGGTGAACATGTGTCAGGTCAGGAATGATGTTCGATGTAAGAATCACTGGAAGAAATCTAGCTACTGGAGCTAACTGTAAGTAGGAGGAAAGCTATAGCTTTTAGCACTGGGCTCCTAGAGTAATTGTACTAAAGTAAGGATATGTAAAGAGATTAAACTAGGGGGTTGGTAGAGGGTAAAATTGCATTGCGGACTCTGCACAACGCTTGCCAAGTTCAGCTTTTAGGTAAATGAGACAAGACTATGCTGTTGAGTAGTAAGGCATGATAAGTAGTTGGATTTAATTTGATACCGAGGAGTTGCATCCGCTGTCCTCGTGTTTCACCAGGAGCGACATTCTTGAGAAGGTTTTGGAGCAGGATTTGCACGAGTACTTCTTCACCTCCGAATGGGTCTGAAGATGAGCCCTTAGGTTGGACCTGTCGGCAAAAGCTCGGTTGCAGTGCTGACATGCGAAGGGCTTCTCACCGGTGTGCGTCCGTAATATGACCTTGGAGGAGCCAGGGTCGAGAGAAAGCCTTGCCGCAGAGGTTGCATTTGCAGGGCAGGGTGTGTGTCCTAATATGCATCTTCAAAGCACCGAGTGAGCCGTACGGTTTGTCGCAGTACTTGCAGTTGAATGACTTTTTGTTCTGACTCGCGCAATGGAACTGTAAGTGCTTGGTCAGCCCTGAGAAGGTGGAGTAAGACTTATTGCAGTCAGGGCACTGGTAACGAACACTCCCATTCACGTTCGTGGGCACGATGGGCGAGTGGCTGCCGCTAGAAGTGGTGCTGCTTCGACTGCTGTGACTGATGACCGAGTCCCGACTCCCACTTGACCCTTGCGAATGCGACGGGGATGGGAAACAACACTGCTCTTTCTTGATGCTGCCAAAGTGGCTGCCGTAGCCTCGTGGCAGGTTCTCGACAACACGATGATTCTGGTGGTTCATGTGCGGTGGCGATGGCGGGTGAATTGACATGAGGTCCGTCATTCTCGTCTCGTGCACTTGACTCCAAAGGCGGGAACGGGACAAGGCACCGTCCTCATGACCAGTCGCAAGAGTTGGGTAAGATGGCTCGGACTTTATCGGAGGTGAGACATGAGGTGGTGAGCTATTGTCCCGAAAGGAGGAGGAGTACTGGAGTGAAAAGGGCGAAAGGCCATGAGTACCTGGTGACGAGCGGGAGTAGGAACCAGCAATGGGTGACAGAGATTCGCAATTGGAGCGGGAAAAGTGACTGGACGGCAGAGCCAGGTAGGATGAAGAGCGGGACCAGACGTTTTGGTTCAAGCTGATGGGCTCAAGAGGTCCGCCGGAGAGAGGTTTCAGAGGTGGCGGCACCGGCAGGTATGAGGACGGACTGTAGGCTGGTGTGGATCCGTAGGGAGATTGACCTCCGTAGGAAGGACTGGATTCAACACGGCCAGCGACCAAGGCAATCGGTGGAGGTGTTGGCAGTTTCACCAGGGAGAGGCGCAAGTCCTCAGGCTTGGTGGATAAGTTTTCTGGTTCAGTCGAGTCAATGGATTTTGGTGAGCAACCTGGAAATAATCAAGTGGATGGTTATAGATTAGTGAAACGCGTTCCTTCTCATCAGTTCAGTACGCACCGAGCAGCAGGATTTATCAAACAGACACGGGGGAAGCTCTCCTGTCATTATGCTAACTTTGTTTAAAAACTGATTCAGCTGTCAAGAAAGCTGCCTGGATGGTGAGCATCTTGAACATCAATGAATTATCGGCTTGAGTACATAGGCTCTCGCCGGATGTGTGGGATCATTCAGCCTCCACATCAACATTTTATGCATGCACTTTGTTCAGCGCCACACACTAAGCCTTGTCACCATAGGACCCTGAGTTTTCCCGTAACAGCAGCCCTCATCTTATCACTTATCACCTTATTCTCAAACTACCGTCTGCTACACTTGCCCTTTAAAAAATCAATGTGGCAGACCATTTAAATTCATTCAAACTCCCCGTGAACAGCATGCTCAAGACGGAAATGGAATTTTTTCAATGCCTCCTGGAAAATGTCCGAGAAAGAACAGCCCTCACAAGTCCGAATTACTCAAAAGCGAGAGAATTCCCCTCAAATTTTACATTCTCCCGCAGGCAGTTATTGCAGCTTTAACAGAGAAGTAAATCAAACAACGAGGCTTTTTTACACGATTCACAAATCTCCAACCGTACAAATCTCTCTTCCCACCCACATCCCACGTACTCTCCGCCTTACGAATTTTCTTAAATCTGTTCACACTATACCTATATCCTCTAATGCATTCCACTGAGCAACCATTTCCCCTGCAACTTTCCTTCACCAAATCTAACGGATTTCAATTACAGTTCATCATTTGGCCGACGAACCATGGCTTTCACCAAGTTGCATTAGCATCTTCCAATATTGCCCATTAACCATTACCTTGAGTTTTTCTAGAACATACTGTTTTGAAATAATTCCTGGTTTTTGATTTTTTCATTCTCAACGATCAATCGCTGCTACCAATACTATTCAGTCTTTGATCTGGTCTACTACCCTGATAAATCTAGTTAAGTTATTCATTTCCCCAATACTGTTGATCTGTTAAACTGTAAAATTGCCTATATTGCCTGATCTTTTGGAACTTGTTTGCTATTGTACAAGACTACAGAAAATTTGATGTCAAGCAATCAATGTCTCTTACCATTTTCGCGATAAGTCTGAATCCGAATCCTCATCGATGGGATCGTATTTGAGTGGCCTCTTTTTCAGAGGAGCGTTGCTGTAGTTAGCGCTACGCTTTCCAGGTGTGACAACGTGAGGCATTTTGGCAAATATTGTACGAAATCCTTTGTAAAAATATATAAAATATTCCAATAACGCAACAGCGTTAGTCCTTCCTTGTCAACGTTCACAAAAATAGTTTTTCACTTGTATGAGTCATGTAGAAACTCGTCAGTACAGTGATCTTGCACAACTTCACAAATTTTTCCCCTTGGGGTAACTTAACGATGTGTAGAGAAAACAAACTGTGTTCTTTCTCCGTCAACGTGTGGATCTAAACTGGCGTATCCGGCTCGGAGCACTCAATCTTTATCAGGTGTGTGTGTCCTCTCCTAGTGGGTCTCCTGTTTGGGAAGGACGAGTGGCAGGCAAACTGAGCTTTAAACCGTGGACAAGTTAAAGTGCAACTGAACTGAAACTGATTGGGGCTCCAACTAATATATGGTTTTCATCTTGCTCAACAACTTCTTGAAAGCTCTCAAGATCTGGACGAGGAGCAAGAGCACACGCGCTTCTTTCACGACTACTTCTTCTCTACTGAACGTCCACGAAGATCTGCTTTACTTTTAAACTGATCTGTGCAGACGATTCTTTCCTCCTCATCCGTCTGCTCTTTCCCTACACCACCTTGCTCTGCAGCTTCAGGTAGAAGTTCGTAGCCAGTTCTCCGCCTTACTATCCCTACTACAGTTTCTCCCTACCTCCAGGCTTAAAATACCCCAGGTCGGAATACTTTTTCCTAAAGATCCTTTCAATAGAAACTCAAGGCTCTCAGAAAATACGTCTTTTCCCTTCAAAGGCTGAGTAGAATCTACGATCTTGCCTGGTTGCAACCGTCTTTTTGCTCTGTCTTTCTCCCTCCCCTCCTGCTCTGGTATCCACACAAGCCGGGCAATCTTTCCGCGCCTATCATTTACCAAAGAGCCCTTGTACAAAACCCGAAGAAGGGCCAGAAGGGGGAGCCCTTCGTTCCTTCCTTTTGCAGACCAGGCAACCAGATTCCTATAACTAACCTTCCCGATCCGTCCTTCCAACCCTCGTTCCTACAACATGTGTTCTTTCACATCTCTGACTCGCATTAGATAACCAGGAGCTAGAGCACCACCGAAAGATTTAAAACCAGTTCTACCAGCTCTGAAGCCCAGCTTGCTGCTCCAGCATAAGTATTTCACTGGTATTGGAAGCGAACAGGTGCAACTTGGAATCTCATACACTCCTGCCCTATCCATCTTTCACTCCTGCTATACTGGAGCAAGGCACATGGAAAATCCACGGGGCGCAGCACGTACACCATTTCTGCTCTGTTTCTCTTATTGAGCTGATGAATCTTTCAACCTCGGCAAATGGTCAAACTCAAGCCGCTGGATTGGACCTTCAGAAATCATCCAAAGCGTAGCTGTAAATGTGAAACGACAAGAACAGCTTTGCCAAAGTGTACACCCTGAAGGGACGGTAGTTTAATTAAGGAAATGGTCACTAGTCTTCTTGAACACCTGCTTTTTTCGCATGCATTTTCACATCCTTTGGCTTGCGAAATCTTCTATGGACAAAAATGCTAATGGTTTCGATAAAAAGATTTCAGGCATCAAATGTGTCAACAACTTATTGTGAAATTTCAGTTCAACCATTCTGAGAATTAGCTATTAATCTTCCATCGCAACAGTTACCGGAATAAACGTGGGGAGTAAGATTTATTGTGCATGTGCGTTTCCTTCAAGTATCGCAAAATCTAATTTTATTCATATTTTTTACACCAAATGATCACCATGTCAAGTCTCGTGTAAAGTGGTGCAACTTAAAGTCACTTGCTACCGGCTTACTGAATGCATGTACATGTACAGTTTCAGTCAACTGCCGTCTGCATCAACGGATTGGCTCATAACTTTGACGGCACTGAGCAAACACCTCAAGGTCTTTAAAACCTGAGCTGGTAGTTTGATCAGAGAAGATAAAACGACCTAAGATAAAGCACAGTGAGCACTTCCGTTCATTTCTGTTACTTTTCCTTGACAATCTTACAAGTATAGGACTGTGATAATACGGTGTGATGAAAGTCAGCTTGCTAGACTATAAAGAAGATACGACAGCTCCGGCTTCTTACAGCTAGGCCAAGTTTTGAAGCTAATAAAGGATGAATGAAAGCTGTCACTCTAACTCATTTCATTGTGGAGACATACTCGACTGGTCAGTTCCTTCAGTAGGTCATTAGGCATGACTTCTTACAGCTAGGCCAAGTTTTGAAGCTAATAAAGGATGAATGAAAGCTGTCACTCTAACTCATTTCATTGTGGAGACATACTCGACTGGTCAGTTCCTTCAGTAGGTCATTAGGGATGACTTGATTAAAAATGCGCTTGGGGACAAGGCCGACCAGATTTGAGCTATCTTAAGCTTAAGTATTGAGTGAAAAAATGTCTTTCAGAACTATATTCGTTGATTCGGTTTTCTCTTTTACACAGAGCAAGCCTCGAGTGTAATGCTGGTTTTAGTCCAGCATCCAGGGACACTCCAGGTCCCGAATTTGTTCCTGAATTGTTCCGGGCATCGGACCATCGTAATTCACGAGGACCGTTGTGGCTCAAAGTGTCGCCTGATCCGGAGAGTTATGGCGGCATAAAAGTTTTCTGGATGTATTTGATGTGGCAGGCGGACTGTACACTCCTAGTACAGGAAGACAGGCAAGGGAAGCTGAGATGAGGACCGGATTTGTTGATGCATCTGGATGTGCGGATATTATTGTTGAAAAGAAAGGAGGTGAAATGCACATGTTCGCCGTATCTGTCGGAGGACGGAATAGGATAATGGAAGCAGTATCTGTGCTCTGTACGAGGGTATTTTTCTGTTTGTTTCTAAAGAGCCTGATTGGGGCGTTTCGGCAGCTGCAGGAGAATCTGTGACGGGAATAAAAGGTGTACTTGCGACGGACTCGCGACCTGGCGCAAGCCAAATTCTTTTTAAATCATTTCAAGCCTAAGCACCTACAAGGATCGCCTCCGAACCGGGTTCTCTCTCTATGACTACACCAGCCAGGCTCTGGCACCATTGTTCTGAATTATTCACCTCTCATCTCATCCTGCCTTTAGCCAGTCAGTGCCATGGCTTTGTTGAACCTTTGGATAACGTACCCGAGGAGAATTCGTCTGTAGATGAGTCTACAACAGCATCATTTCTTTTCAGCTTCAGGTCGTATTATTTTACGTCGGGCAACTGCGGAACACTGCCAGTGCCCATTAAGTCCATTCAATAAAGGCATACATGCCACAGGCCACAGGTACGTCAATGACTCAGACCCATAGCAACGGCTGTAGGGACACCAGGCCAGTGGAGTGAAAAGTGCATCTAATCATGCCATTGATTCTGGACGAAATCATTCCAAAGCAAAATGCTTCACAGATCATAGCCATTCCTACGTAAGTATGCATTGCTCCTGTCCCTACATCTGACTCCTGATGGCTCCGGAGCTTTGTCACGCATGCATTTTGGTGACAATCTGAAAGTCCATGGCAAAACACAAAAACACCTTACCACAGATGACTGGTTCGCCGGCATACTTTATGTGAATCATTTTCTAAAAGTTCTCGAACGCCGCACGTCACTCCACCATCATAAGATCAATCTTTCCTCAGCAAGGGAATCTGTCCGGTTGATACGCCATACGAATCCATGAGCCCGCGAGTACCAGAGGACACAGGATTGGAACGTTCATTCAAAGGACAAGTACCATAGAATTCTTTCAGGCTTTTGTCCATTATTGTCAATCCTATTATTGCAGATGCACATGTTATCGAACAGTAAGAAGCCATGGAAGCAACTAACGTACATTTCCTCTCCTCCGTATCCTCTCTGTCGTTTTCAACTTGTTGTCTGCCTCCCAAAACGTAGTTATTCATCGTATCGGAGGGAAAATCGCTAAATTTTTTCAATTCTGGGGTCCCGTGCCGAGTGTCACCTCGAAATAAAACTGTTGCTCTACAGGTTTGCCCTCTATTCACCACTTACACCCTCGAAACTTTAAACAATCGGCGGCCAGGCATGGCGAATGCCTAACTGAACTCAGAACTGGAATGGAATTCATTCTTCATCCGGTACATTGCTGTGGGGAAAGTGTATTTGTATAATTTCTCTTGAGGTAAAGGTTCAAACAGAATGGAGAATAATGTGGAGAAGAGGAGGATAAAATCTTGCTTGTTCCGCACAATTAATAACTTTATAAAACGGGAGAAAGTCGTATCGGATATCCAGCACGGGCCCGGTGCTCACTCGTGTCCCTGGACCGTGTGTAGATTACAAACGACGGACATAGATTCACCGATGCGACTGAAGTTCCGCATCCAGCTGACGTTTGCACCTTGTGCATGTATGCACATTATCATGAAGATGAAGCAGGCCATTACGGTGTTTCGGTATACGGGATGCGGATTAATCCACGTTATGGCGCATTGTTATGTTGGATTTTTGATGATATTTTTCCGATCCTTTGAGTAGCATTTGATTTTTGTCCGTTTTGCGGCCAGGCCAGATTCCCCCCTGTAACCTGAATAAACAAAGCGGGTTAAATAGCATATTCATACATTTTACCTCTTTGCTCTGTACATTACAGCACTTGGGAGCCGGTGGAGCGCGAGAGTCAGCTCCGAACAACGGGTTCTATTATGTTACCACGAATGTCACAATGCGCCCCTCAAAGGGTTGCGCACACTCCAAACGTCCGTGCACCTGGACACCAGTCCGGTAATTTCCATACATTATTTCGCTAATTTCAATACGCAATCCCGTCACCTTATTTATTTCCTCACCCTTCCAATAACATGGCCCGAAGCCTTGTCAACCCCTCCAATTACCCTTCAACCCCTTAAGTGAAGCCCTTGGACGTGCAGGATGTTCGAATCTGGTTTCTTATCAGGATTGAAAGGCTGGTCTCTGTACCACCGGACCGGTGGAGCACTGAACTTTTTCAAAACTCCAGCCCATGCACCACCTTTACTGTACATCTCCGGTGTTTGAATCCACTTACGTCGGGATTTTTTCGCCTCCACTTTGATGAAAGACAGAGCGAAGAGCGTTGCCGCCGCTCCGATCGTTATTGTATTTCTGTACTTTGTGCACGTGTCTTAAAATTTTTTCTTGAGCCGAATGTAAAAGAAATTATTGATCTAATAATGAGCACCAGTGTAGTGATAGCGTTGGCATTGCGGCATATTTACTCCACGCTATTTCTCCAGCATGTAATGGTTATGTGCTGATAAGGCTCGGGTGCTTGCCGCCGCCGCCGCCACCGCGGACGGATTTGGAGCATGAAGATATGGTTGTCTGTATTGAGTCTGTGTCAGGCTCTTGTCTGTGGATATTCGAGAGAAAAACTGGTAAACCACGTTCCACTTGAGTGAAGTAATCTGGTAAATGGGTGAGATTTACAAAGAGAAAGAGAGAAGGGGTTCGGAATTATTTACTTTTTAGTAAAAATATAATAAGAGCTCATAAACTCTTGTCTTCAGAGTCAGTCATCCACCGATGAAAGGGAATCTTTTAGAAACACAGAGCTTTTGGTGTGATGCAATTGCACTTATTCTCTCCCGCGACCAAAGGAACTATGCCGAAAGTTACATTTGGCTCTTTGGTCCTTACCGCCAAGATCCGAATCTTTGTCCATGTCGGCCCTTCTTTACATTACCCACTAGTTTTACGCATCATCTACTTCCTCT
>VRMD01001000.1:0-19662 GCA_009872375.1 Sminthurides bifidus | reverse complement strand
CTGCACTCCCGAAAATATTTCATTGGCCGTAACTCTTAAACACATTTAATGTTAAAATAATTCCTCCATGGTAAAAAAGAAGAAAGGCAAAACGTTTGCTAGGGTAAAAGTCATTAAGGGATAAAAAAAGTAAAGAGGCTCGGTTTCATGTTGAGAGGAGGGAAATAGTGGGCAATTCCTACCAGCAGCTCAAATAAATGCTGTTGTGGCTAACGCTGAGGGTTACGTTACAAAGACACTTTTTAACTAGATTCCGGTGCCAGGTGAGAATGAATTAAAGTCAGAGGATGACACGGCAAAAACCTGCTTGTTTTTTGGCCCATTACATGCCTGGACGGTGCTGAAAAATACGGTAAGAGTGGGAGCTCCACGAAATGATGCTCAAAAGTGCATGCATAGGTAATCAATTTCCATGCTAATTATAAAGATTAAATGGATATTAAGTTGGCTAACAGGACTCTGGTTTGAGAGGTTCAAGTTGCAAAGGTCTCCCTTCCTGGTCTCGCTCTTCTAGTTAGGCAAAAGCTCAAGTGAAGTTATTTATTCCGTTAATTTCTGTAGCTTATGAGCCTGTCGTGTAGTTGTCATTGTAGCAAATCCAAGTTACGAGAGTTAAGAATCTGATGCTTCTTTGAAGTAATCATCCTGCATTCGACCGGCTAACTGCTAATGATGAGAAGAGTAAGCGCATACAGTTATATTGTACCAGGACGCGCACGGGCGTAGGGGTAGTTTGAATGGAATTGAACAAGCTCGAAAAGGAAGGAAGGACGGCAGGCAGGCAGGGTGAACAAAATGATTAACAGACGTAGAGAATAAGTCTGAAATGCTGATTTTATGCACTCTCAGTCCTTATCTTACGGTTCTATATACGTGAAATTTTCATTAAGTTAACCAACAATAAGCTTGCGTTATCTCACCTAATTAATCTTTCCCAGGTATATGGAACCTTTTTAGCACTTGTAGTTGCAACCGTATCCGTGCAACTCCATGAAGCTTTAATATTGTAAAGAAGGAAATCCCTGTCGCGTGCTCATCATGCCCCTGCCTCTGATTTCGCAGGTAAAGTCAGGTTCATTCCTACCATTCGAATTAGCTTCACAGAGATGAGTATTGCACTTTGCAAAAATCCAAGTCCTGAGAATCCAGTCTCTGAGCGTTCTTGAGGTTATACTGCAAAGTCTCCTACGAGCGAATATTGGCTTGACGACTTCCAAAATTGGGAACTTTCAACACTGAAAAATGTATTTTGAACACTAATGCAAAGGCTATGATGATACCTTTCCCGAAACCAGGCTCTAGAAAAGGGCTGTTAGGTCAAGTATGCGGTGGAGGAGCAACAGTAAAGTGCCAATTCATGAAGTAGCAATGACTAAGAACAAATGTATAATGTCGCTTAAAAAATAGCAACGAGGTTTACTGACACAGTACTGCTACGTTAGTGTAAGAATGGCTTATTTTAGCTGAGGCAAGTAATGACGGTCTGGTTGGCGGATAGGAATGCAGATTTGTAAGATCTCAAAACTAATTTAGGATGCAGGCGGTGCAGAGCGCAACTAATCTTCACTTGTGAAGAGGCTGAGAGCAGAAAAAAACGTTGTCAAGATTCTACTTTTTGTCAGTCTCCCTTGGCTCTCATGTGTCCCCTGTTCATCAGATTTCATGCCGTGGAGATTCTTTATAAAACCTTTCTTTGCGGCGGTATCTTGACTGATGCAAAGGTTGCACTACATCTTTAAAGGTACACTAATGAGGTAGCCTTCTATCTGTTTGTGAACTCTCCCCATCTCGTGTCAAGTAGGCGGGAGGATGTAACTGATTTTTATGGAACTTTACATTGCTTGCAAACTCGTACTAAAAATATTTGCTGATGAGGGATAGAATGGCGAATTCTCTCTTGAATCTTGGATCAAGCAAAACCTGAATCTCATCTAACTGACTAGAAAAGACTGGCAATTATTACTATTTTATGACATGAATCTCCCTATTGCACTAGATTCTTCAGACCGATCATTTCTCGTGATGATGACTATGATAATTAGCTCGATGGAAGAAAAAACAGGAGGTGGCTTCTACAATGCTAGAAGTGCGGATGAATGACCAAGACGAAGGATGCGGAAAAAACGATATTATTTTAATTGGTGGATGAGTGGAAGGAAAATACGGTTGAGAATATTCAAACACCTACGCATAGAATTGAGGAGGGATGACGTGTAATGGGTAATCGGCGTGGAGAAATTATCAATGAAAAGGGGAACAATCCCGCACATAAGGTCTTCGGTGAGTCCTTTGAATTTTCAATTGAAACGGAAATTAAACGTACCCCCTGTAGATAAATTGGCTCACAGCATTTGTTTTTTAGGCTACCACTGTTACGCCACCAAGGTCCTCGGAAGGTTCTTGCTGCGGCCACAGCCTGTTGAAAAAACGATGCTGTGAACGTTCACGCCGGTGAGAAAATTTTGTAACGCTGCGTGGACTATCGAACGGTAAAAAAATATTGGAACCCTTCTCGAAAGAGTGTAAAAGTTTTGGAAGAAGGACGGATATGAATGAAGGAACGGGATTCATGGATTCCGATGCGTGCTACAAGCTCATACAGAACCGATTGTGGTGCCAAAGCCGCCTTCGAAAAGTCAAACAAGCAGACCTTCCGGCGATAGTTGATAAAGTGAGTTCGGGCCTACGGTAGGAGCGACCGGTAATTATAGAATGTAGAACAGAAGCTTACCAATTTCAAAGGGTTGAAACGGAGGGAGAAGAAAACGGAATGAAAATATAATGAACGCGTCGCATCGTCTTATTATAGACTTGAAGTTTCCTGAATGAAAAATTGGATCGTAGTATGTTGTGAAGAAGTTAAGCTACATACTCTGCTACTTGAAGAGAATGAGACGATGATGATGAGGAAAGCCCAAACGGATGATAATTAGGAAAGAACCGTTTGTACCAAAAGGATTATTTGTAGGCAGTTTGTTTGAACTTGACTTCGCGACTCTGCTACATCATGTTCACAGACGGGTACAAGTGATCTGCATGTGTGATGGTTGTCATGATTTAAAGTTCCAAAGTTGATGCGTCGCTTGGATTTCCTTCTGTTGAAATTTAAATAATAGCAAGGAGCTGTGGCGTCCTCACGCCACAACAAGTGTGTTATTCATGAGGATGTCCGCATCGCCATTTCATCAAAGGGTAGCTCATGTGGCGGAATCCCTTGAAGTTGATACCACCACCCCCGCATGACAAGTTGCACCCTAATAAATTGTTTGAATGCCTAAGTGCCGTCATATTTGTTAGAAGCTTTGTTGTGCTGCATGAGCTTTATTACTCGATGCTGAAGCCCGGTGCGGTGGTACGCAACATGCTCGTTAATTTATGCGACAAGCCACTAAAGACCGGCTTTATCTACCAGAATCCACCGCCCTGTCAAGCTATTTGTCTGCGTGCAAGTAATTGCGAGTCATTAAATCTGAGCTGCGAGAGCAACAACTTGCTCTAATTTAATTAACAGCCTATAATCTTCCAGCATGTGAGCTTTATACTCTGGTAGTTATGCCCAGCCTCAGTTTTCTTCCGTGTCTTTCTTGACACAATGAGTTCTTTATGAACTGCTCGACTTTTTAACCCATAGTCCGGAAAATAGAGAGCGAACGAGCTTCTAATTATTCTTGAAGCTTCGGACATTTTTCAGTCGCACACTTGCCAAAATTTTCATGTAACTCAAGGTGTGTAACATCAAAACAAAAACATGAAGATGAGCTTTCAATTTGTGCAGCGACAAACGCAGCGATAACGACAAACAAATTACTTGGAAAAACACTTGAAATCGACCCCTCTTCCCTCAATAATGTTCATTGTTCAACGACTCAAGGATCCATTGATTCATTCGGCTAAAGTGCCAATGGAAATGTATGAAGACGGCTTTGGTCCAAAGGAAAGGATTAGACGAGCCGCCTGTAGGTCTCCATGCTCCACCGGATTCGGAGTTGCCACCACGTGATAAAAGGCCCTCGTACAGGAATGTCAAATGTGTCCTGTGCACTTGCCCGTCAATAAAAACAGTTATTTCTTGCTCAACCTAATTAAATCATTGCAGCTTCCATGAAATGGTATCCGGGGACCTTACCAAGAAGGCAAGTGACATTAAAAGCGCCGCAATGTCTGCCGTGCTGGTTTACACGGAAAAAGGGAAAGCGAGACTATGAATGAATTCAGAGCTGACCTTTTGCAATTACAATCTTGTGTTACCCTAACCCTACACAATCTACTACTGAAACTATTCCAGTTTAAATCGCCTTTACATGAAGGACGGAGGCGGAAGCAGGTGTAGAAGAAGATGCGGCAAACGGAAACCGCCCGGAAGGACTGTAATATAACACCCTATTTGTTGGAAAAGTTAACTTTTTAATAATTTTGAAGAAAAATCCTTGAAGAA
Source organism: Sminthurides bifidus (assembly GCA_009872375.1). Lineage (NCBI taxonomy): Eukaryota > Metazoa > Arthropoda > Collembola > Symphypleona > Sminthurididae > Sminthurides > Sminthurides bifidus. The sequence continues at coordinate 15,227 of VRMD01001000.1, read as the reverse complement.
AAAAAAAGGAAATTCGATCATGAAAAACTTGGAGCAAAGACAAATGATCTTTGTGTTTTTCAATCAAATAACGTTTCCAAGTTTGCAATTGCAAGCATTCAGTCAAACTTATGCCCTGAAGCGTAAATATCATTTACAGCTGGAGTCTAAACTAAAAAGATGGATTAAAGCAAACTTTATGTCCCTTTCTCAAAACTGACTTTAAGTCAACTTGTGCTGAAAAAACTCGGAGGAGAAGCACGTGCTTATTACGACACATTACACAAGTTGCATTCGTTATAGTTCAGACTTGCGGTAGCTGGACAAGTCAGAGAGCCATGATTAATTGCTTTAAAGCGATGAAGGTTTTGGTTCCAGGGTGCCAGAGAATTAGGAAAACCGGTGCGGTCTATTGCCCGCACTGGTATTGAAACTTTTCGGTAAATTGAAAACCGTTCCTTATGGCAAACCCCAATGGGACTGGAAAGTGACTGATGCGTTCTTGAGCTGAAAAATAGCGGGTGTACCATCCTGCTGTTGTGCAGCTTTAATACGGAACTGTGTCAGAGTTTAAAGTTTTTGAAGCCATTAGTTTTATTCTTGGATGGTGGATTCCTCTCCACTCGGGAGGTTTGGGGAAAATGCGCATCTTTTCCAGCACGCCCACCCTTATCTCGGAATTGGGAAGTGGGGGTAGTGAGAGAGAATTGAGCTAATTTGTTCCGAAAAGTGTGTGGTGTTCGGAGAAGCAGTTTTCCCCACGGAGAGAGAGACTTTTGGTGAAAGAAGGAAATAACACAGAGCTTCCTACACAAGCTACTGCCCGTTTTTGTGTTCTGGGACAAAAATAATAAAGTCTTTTGCGGAAAAGAAGAGAATTACGAAGGATACGGTTGAAACTGGAGCTTCTCAGCGTATACAGTGGAGGTTTCAATAATGGACCACGATCTGGTAGACGCGTGAGGATGTCAGTGGAAATTAAAAGCGGGGGTGGCGTGGAATCGTGGGTGCGCTACTTATTTCGCGTTTGAAACACAAGGTTAATTTATTAATTACATGGGTGGTCTTGTGTACATTTTTCGAGGGTTGAAGCCGTTGCTTTCATCTTCTCCCTATATTGTTACGTGTCCATGTTGTTCTTCCATGCCTCTAGTGTTTCTGAACTTGCCTTCCTTGTCTTGTGCACCTACAGAGTTATGACTCACTGAAAACCCCAAGAGCCTGGGACAATTTAACATTTAACTTATGCAGTAGACCACGAACCATTAAAATTGATTCATAGGTTTGTGCAGCTCACACGCGTTAATGCGATTCCATGAATGAGGCAAGCAACCCGTGTCCTGCAGCATCATAAATGATACATGAAGGGTACGGGAGAAAGGCGATCAGACTCAAAGACGACCCCGGGAGAATACGCGTTTCATACTTGAGGCTCTTTAGGGCTGATTGCGCAACAGAGTCGTTCTGAACGGACGCAGATTATGTGCGTTAAAAGTAAACGTTATCCTTGAAGGAACAAGTATTTTCTCAAGACGATGATCGGGGACAAAATCTTGCTAGCTGTAAAACCCTCGGTTTGCATTGTACCTTCAGCACCGTTCATTCTTGTAATTCCGAGAGAAGATGAGCGCCACCGTGTCTACAGTGCCTTCCCTCTTTTAGCAATTACACGAGTTGGTGAAGAAGGAAGAGTTTACACAAAGTTGATCTTGTTCAAGACCAATTTTTTTGCCCCTCCTCCTATCCCTCGCCTTGTGAAGACTGTGTGTGTGTGCGAACACAAAATCTTGTACGCTTGTCAAGAATGTCAAAAAGGCTGAGCCTTCAGAAATACTCCTTTCAGCTTTTATGTCTTTCACTTTTCTGCAAGAACAAATCTTGTTCAATCCCTTGCACCACAAACAGAAACATAGCAAGTAACACAAAACCTTCGAGTCTCAAAGATTAACAGCCACCTTTTGTCCTGTCTCGTGGAGAAGTCGAGCCTCATTTCCCGAACCAACTTTTCGCACAAAATCACAACCAACCGCAGGACTGCATCAGGGCCGCATAAACCGGTCAATTGACATCGTAAACCGGATACCGACCACACGCAATGATGTAGGCGGATCACAACCCGTGTTTCTAGTGAAAGCATCACATTTCCAACCCCAAAGGTGCTAATCCGTGACTTGTCAACTCCCTAAATCGGTCAAAACCAATTGTGACTAATGCATAGCGTCCACCTTTTTCCTGTGTCACCAAAATGTATGCCACCATAGCTTTCCTTCATGACCCTTAAGCAGCAGAAGGGTAGCTTAATCTTCGTCTGGAGTTGAAACAACATTTTGTTTTATAAATTTTGAATCTTAAATAGTCCTCTATCATAGTTCTCTGTCAATCTCGTATTTGCATGCTAAGGCTGATCCTGAAACGATTTGAACGCGGATGAATGCAACGAGATTGAAAATAAAATTTTGCCATTTTATTTATGCCAATATCAAGTATGAAAAAGAGAGCTTGAGAGTCTCAACTTCATTTCTGAGAAGTTTCCTCAAATCTCCAAGTGATATTGAAGCTTGTGAATTCTGCCTGGCCTGGACTCGGGCCCAATATGGTGGTTGAGCAACGCCCAGTATCCTCAACGCTTGCGAGAGCGCAAAAGGAAGCGAATCATCATAATTTAAACTGTCTTGCCTATTTTCAAATGCGTTTGTGACTACAAGTGAAACGGAAGAGAGAAAGGAGTCGGACATTTCCAAGTTTGCGTTACATTGAGTCTTTTTTTATTCGTCTCCCTCTCCGCTCTTGCCTGTCTGAGGTATCGTCTTTGTGATTCAGTGGCTGTGGACTAGTGAATCTGTGAAAGAAAGAGTGGGATACTGAAGAGGCAAGGGTTGGGAAAAAAATTGTGCGGTGCCATTTTCCTTGATGCGACGGCGGAAAGGCTAAAAGTAGCATAAAATTATGATTTACTCGTTCTTGTTAAACCCGTTTCCACATGACTTGTCAACTACGAAGAGTCTATGAAGCATACTGAAAGGGTTAAATTCTTATCTCAATTCAAAGGCTGTTGAACAGAAATCCGCGGATACTTGCCACAAAGACAAACATGGTTTTTGGTTACTCAAGTTAGAAACGCGGAAAGGTAGTCTCGAAACCGTGACTTTTTTTTCCTCCATGCGAATCCATTCAGTTGAATCAAATAGCTGAAATTTTAGAAACGATCCCTTGCCACATCCTACTCTCGCTCCTCTTTTGCACTGGGATGCAGGAAACGTTTGCGAGATGTAAAATTGAGATAAAAAAGTCAACTCCAAGTGATGCAATAAAGTGATCGTCAGGTAATCAATTAAGTAGACAACAAACACTTATTTTTAGCATCCAGGTAAGGAGGTATGTACTACTTAAGGCACAAGGGAGATGTCACATCGTAACTGGCACTGCTAGCTAATAGAGTTGCCCTGCAGCAAAAGCTGGTGAGAACTGGCATGCAAAAATAACTTGAGAGCCACTTCATACTGAGAGAGCAGGTTAGAAAAACCACGTTTCTGGAGATAATCGCGGTGTTTTCATTCTTACTATGAGCAAAAATTTAAAAAGGATGCAAAAGAGAGTCGATAAGTGACGCCATTTCTAGCACAATGGATTCAGTCGCACGCTGTGGTATAAAAATCGAGAGGAAAATTGTCGTCTGTGAGAAAATCATACGAGGTGAAATGTACATATATTCGAGTCAAGTCACATACACTGAGTAATTCGCAGGTCCAAGGACGATAAGCTATAAAAATGGCTATTTTCAGCACCACAAGATTCAGATGCGAAGGTCCCAGGATTCGATCTGGTTGTCAAACCACAAAGTCACAGCCTCAAATTTGGTGGCAAGGAAAGGTTTAGCGTGAGAGGAAATCCATGCACGCTCCATATCGTCACTTCGTGGTACATGAAGCGTCATAATTTCAATCGTTATCGCTTCATCCATCAAGTGAATTCCTCGACTGTTTCAATTCCACATCACATGCCTGTATGGTAAATACGTGACACTGTATGCACTGCTGAGCTGTCAACTATTTCTGCTTGCAATTGCCAACCAATCGGCGTAAGCTGACAACTAGCAAAACACCGCGAACAAACTTTGTGTGATCGTGATCAGTTGATCGGCAAAAGCAAGCGTTCCTCTTGTTTGTCTTGCTGCAAAAAATGCAAAGTTTTCCCAGCTTATAGACTTATGTAGCCACCAGCAGTTCCGACGTCCGTACCGATGCGAGGTTGTCGTAAGGGAGGCCATGGGACGAAAGAGATGAATAAGGATTCTCAAAGAAATCGTACTTTTGAATTGCATCGGAAACTGAAAACGACGACGAGACCAATTGACTCTTTGTTAGACACAAGAAGTTAGCACTCGATTCATACATACAATAGGAGAAGGACGCATTACGAACGATAGGAAAGCATGCCATTGCCAATGGCAGCCCAGGTTTGTGGTAACAGTTGGATGGAATCGACATAATGTTTTTAATATTGACCGTAATTAGATGCGCATGATTAGGACATTTGAGAAAATGAAGTGGCTGGTAGGTTATTTTGAGAGAATTGTGATTATCTCTACAGAGATTGCTATAATTTTCAGAAATATTATTACACCCTGGATCCTTTCAGACTCTTCAATGCGACCGCAACGTTCTCCGTGTTACTGAAACGGTAGCCTCAATTACCACAAAAAAAAAACACTCAGCCAGCTCGTCCCGTCCCTTTTGTTTGTTGGCAAGTCGTTGATTTTCTGAGCGCATTATATATGTGTGGGATTCAAGTCTTTATGGTTCGTGTGTCCAGCAATAAAATTGTCAGGAATACTCTTTCGACGGACAAATGACATGAGTAATAAGCCTGAGACGAAAATAAGAGTTTTTAAACGTACGTGGCAGGTAAATGTGTTCGTGCGATGCACTCCAGTATAATTATGATCACCTGGTAAAAGAAAAAAGAACATGAGCATTCAAAGCATAGCATTTCCTTCGTTGAAATGAACGTTAAATACAGAGAAAGTACGAGTGCAAGTACTAGTATAAATGTGCGCATAGCACACGCACTGGAATTGAGCGGACCCGCTTGTGGCGGGACAAAACTCACTATAATGGAAATTAAAACAACAAGCAGGTTGAGTTGAAACAGGTAGGATAATGCGAAAAAAATGATGACAGCGAAATAAATAAGAGGGATGGAAAGAGACGCAATTAGGTGAAATTAGATTACAGGAGTTTAATAAAGATATATTCGAATGGGAATTCGGTGGACGAGAAAAAAGAAACGAGTAAAAATAAACCAAGATGAGAAGCTGAAGAAAAAATAAGAAAGTGGATACATTTACTTGTTTCTTCAGGTGGCGTAACTTTTGGTGATTTGACTTGAAATGATGCTAAACAATGGCTGGGAGTGGGTCATGAAATGAATGCGTTACCTGTGCTGAGAGAACTCAAGTCATGATCCCATGATACACGTAGTGCAGACGGCAGCTACAAAATTTGTATGAGAAAATTTGTACACGGCTTGCCTTGCAGTTAGTTGTTGAGCTGGGAGGAAGTTAAAAATGGCATGGGAAGGGCAGTGGTTGGCTAATTTCGTGTGCACAAACAATATGAAGTAAAGTACAAAGAGGAGGAAAGATGGCAAGAGACAGAGGATGATTGCAGGTAAGTACTATGAAACTATCAACTCTGAAGGTGTGAGGGAGGCAGTACCGCCAAAGGCAGATCTATCATCTTAAAATGCATATCTCCTCGGCTAATGTCCGTATCGGCTGACGTGACTTGCTCCTCTCTCTTTGAATCCTTTTTTACCAAAGTTGTATATTATGAAGAGCAGGCTACTGCATGGAGGAAGCCACCATGAGAGAACTATTAGCTGACGAGAAAAGTCACAAGTTTCAAAGATATTATCTCATACTAACATGAAGCATCATGTGCTATTATCACATCAACTTTTTTATCCCCAGCCTCCTTCCGACAGATATGCTACCAATTTTCGAAATAACTCCAACATTTATGACACTAGCATGCACGTGTGTACAGTACAGTACTTTACTTTCACATGATCCGAGTCCATTACAGTACGGTAACCTTACCGTACTTGTTCCAATGCCAAAAGTAAGTGGTATGAATCTCATCTCAAGTCTTTTGTGATAAACACCGTTGGAGCGAAACATGCCTGTAAGATTACGTCTGTCTCAAATTTTCAAGCTCAAATATTCGGAACCTGGCTTAACGAACCTGTACTATGGTAGGACTTAATTGGAATGTGTAGCGTTACTTGAGATTTTAATATCAGGTTTAGTTTTTTAACAACCCAGTGATTAAGATGAGGGTACCGAGATGATGAGAGATCACTGCATCTGAATCATGTAAAGGAGGGAGGCGGTGAGGCTCTCTGTTTGCAAAATTAGGAAGGTGTGGCTTACAACTCCGTAAGTGATTTAAGTTGAAAAACCCCTTGGAATTAATCTAAGAATCTGAGAGCACGACAGCTTGAATTTGAAACGAGTAGGCTCCGGTTCGGTAGCAACATGCGAACGGTTAAGTTGCATGGAATGCGAGTTGATTATCACATTTTTATGCGAGATTCAACGGGGTGCAACAAGGACTTTTCATAGCCACTGAGCAAGAAACTTTTCAAAGACTCACTTGACTGACATTACCGCCCGGTTTATCTGATAGGCTCCAGACCAGAGACGAATTGTGGTAGTCAAGCGGAATCATCTCATCATCAAGTACTATTTTAAGAACATTTCGACTTTCATACCTGTGACCATCTGCGCCCTGTAGTTATTCAACTAAAAAACTTTTCACATTTGACAACACACGTACTGTTAGGATCAGGAGGGCGAGGGCCATGTCTGTGTCAGGTCTGGTGCGAAAAAATAGGTTACTCATCCTACAACATATGCTCTGGTAGTTTAAGCTTCTGAATAATAACAGTGGACAGAGGAAGAGCGATGATGAGGATAGGAGTGGTGTTTGTCCACCTGCCCTGCCCTACCCTGCCCTGTTATTAGGTGATAGACGGATCTAAAAATACTATGAACTTTTTAGTTCACTTGACTACAAGCTGCAAGGGATGACAAGGAAAGGAGCTACGAATGTGTGGATTTTGGTACCGTTATATATGTAGAAACTGCAAGAAAAGTTGACGGACGACTGGGAGAGAGCGAAGGAGATGTGCGGCAGACTGAATGCGATTCAGCCAGAGGACAAGAATGAAAGAAGAGTGACAGCCACAAGGATTTTTGCAGGATGCGATCTGTGAGATTCACAGACGGATAAAAGGTACGCTTTAGTAGAAGAAGAGGTTGAGTTGGATGCTTTTGTTGACAGGAAGGATTGTGATGGATTGTGAGTGGAAAAATGAAGGTGATTTTGTCAAGAATATATAGAAGTTGCCATGGTTGGCTGCCGTAGGATAATAATTTGTGATCATAATTGCCGAAGGAGCCTGAAGGAAGGTGCCAATCATGGCAGATTGCTACCGGTCTTTGAAAATAGGATGTGGCGCTGAACAAAAGCTCCTGTTTTTTAAAACTTTTTCCACAACACCAAAGCCTTCTGTGCTTGAGTAACAAGAGAGATTGGGAGGAGGAGCCTTTCCAATGGGTGCTCTTCCGATTCTTTTCTCCACTCAAAACTTGTTTATTGGCTTTCAGAGTCGACAAAGGACTGAATATTCCATCACGACGATATCTATCTATTCAACGTAATTATCGATTAAGGAAATACAGCAGGCGGCTACTGCTGCACTGATGAAGAGTCAGACATTACTTAAGTCAGGAGTTTCTTCTAGAAATCATTCACTAAATCGTAGAATGGTTAATGCAAGGTGTACATGTGATCGACGTACAAGTTGATTCTAACCGCAAGTGTCATTTAGGCCCTATCACCTTTCACAGCTTTGCCCTTCATTTAAGGCTTGAAAGAGGTGCAAAGAAGATTAAGAGGACTCCAAGTTAGAAGTTTCTGAGCTTAATAACGTGAATGAAGGTGTTGCAGTGTATTACATGTGAAGTATTGGAGTCAAGAGAGAAATGAATGATTAGATTTTAAGGAGCAGGAGAGAATTGAAACCGAAAACTTTGTGTCACCTACTGTTCCTTTGTACGGCTGAGAATGCTCCAAGGTGAGAGACGCAATGAGCTGACAATCTACGAAAGGTTAACTGTGAAATCGATTCCGCATCCCTGTTTCCTCACACGGCGAAACTAAAAGTGGCAAACTGAATGCACTTCCAGGGGTGTCCTAAAGAATTGATTCTGTCAACAAGCTGCTCCTTGTTCTGTAACGAGGGTGAACAAATACAAAACAGATAGGTGTCCGGAAAAACTGAGCGAGAAATGAAAAATTCTTCATATTGGAGGAAACAAAATTTATTGAGGAAAATTAAATAACACGTGGGTTGCCATCGTAAAGTTGTACCGCTTTACCGACGGGAAGGCAGGGGTTACTAGTCGAGTGAAGGATGAGTACAGCGTATCTGAGACAAATTGCTCCGAGGTGAGATTCTCCTACTTAGTTGGTAATTAACTGAAAACTGGATGAGGCACAAATTAGACCGTTTCACTTCAACTAGTAGTTGCAATAAGGGAGGCGAAAAGGGTGACTGTGTTAAGCAAATAATGCGGGCTACTACCAGGAACGGGTGGGTGTAAAAAAACTTAAGGCGAATTAAAACGGTAGCTATTAGCAGTACGGTATTAAAATCGACGAGGAGCGAGTGACTCTCTGGAGACGCCGTGGGGTGAAGACCGGAGCGAATAAGAGACAATCAAGCAGACGAGATGACTTTGCAATTATGAGAGCAGATATGGTAATTAGTTCGGTGCTTAACTTGAAAACTGGCTGTGAGGTGGTGTGCCATTACCTGGAATTTGTGAGAGGCGTTTCTCTGTAGTTTTTCTCTGCCGGAGGAGCCTTGCTTGAACTACAGTACGAGTAATCGATTTGTAACCCTGACGCGCGTCTTCTCTGTGTCTTGGCACAATGAGCGCTTTCTGCTAATTGACTGAGGAATTGATGAATAAAGCAAGAAGATGCCATAAAATTCCCATTGTTACCGCGACTGAGCTGAATTTGATTCGATTGTTAACGGATGCAATCTACATGCTGTCTTCTGTCAGGACGTTACACGCCTCCATATCCGTCCCCACCGCAATTACCACAGATATTTTTCTATGTGTTAACGCTACTTACTCGCACTTATTTTATTTACCCACCTCGTTTTGGATCATGTAGTTGTCGTTGTCATGCTTTCCGCGAAATAAAGCGAATCCAAATTCCGAATTCCGAGGGAGTGCAATAAAACACGAAGGGGTGGAGTAAAGTAAACGATCGTAGGAACAGCTCTTGATGTCCACATGGTCTATAGAAGCTTTCTTTCAAGCCGCGAACGTTTACCTTGAATTTTTCTTTCTTTCCGCTTTCTTTCCAATATAACGTGCCAATTCAGACTTTCAGCGTACCAATATTGTCAATAACTTACACGATGTAACAACTTAAGGTGGGCGAATACTCCTGATGAAACTGATATTTGACATTAGGACATTTGGACAGACCTTGTTAGCTAGTAATGGTATGAAGAAATTGTTGACCAACATGTCAAGAGCTTGTAGTATAGTTGATCTAGCCATGCTTGTGAGTCAAACGAGTCAGGAGTGATACGATACTGCTCCTACCGACGAAAAGCGGGTAAAAGCTCTGCCCGCTGTGGGCTTTGAAAGTTTATAAAACAAAGCTTATAGGAAGAGGTAGCATACTGAGGTAAAAATTTTATGATTACTGGTAAAACAGATGTTGAACGAGAGGATGAATGGTTGATAGTTTAAAAGAAAGATAGGGCCTGGGTCCAAAGTTGCTTACTAAAAGCTGCTGGAAATATTGTGAATAGGAGGAAATTGTGAAACGCTGACACACACTGGAGGAAGAAAACGGAAAGAAGTGATGTGGGGTGAGAAGAGCGTATTTGTGATGATGAGGGAAAAACAAGTAGCTTCATTGTTGCTGCTATTTCCAGGGGTTGTCGAGTCATCTTGGGTCCTTTTATTCAAAACACCTGAATAGTGAAACTGATACAGTGGTTATGGGGAGGACGTTGCAGTTTCTTTCCACCAGACCCAATGTGGATCATGTGAAGAAAGTAGGATAGTCAATTAAAAAGAGGAGTGAATAGGAAAAAAATGCTGAAAAATAAAGGGAAAGAAGATCCGTTGATCGGAGTCACAGTTTCATTAGAAAAGAATATGGGGCTGACGGCCAGCCCGCTTGTACTTTGTGCAAGGTAATAATTAAATACGACCGGGCTATCTCCTCCGTCCGTTTGGCCTGAATAAAAAGGATGTGGCTGCTTATGGAGCATGGGGGATGGTTGTGTACTAACAAATATACAGCTTACGATTACTCTGTAAAAGACGTCCTCATCAATAATTGTACTCTCATCGGTGACTTTTCACCACCATGTGTGCCCAGTTCCTCACACGAAACATGACACCATGGCTCGGTTAGACGTCGCCAGGCGAGATGAATCTAATCTATCTGGACGACAGAGAGTGAGAAAAGTAGGATTTTTCAGTACGATGAAACTCACAGCTCGCCACAATTAACTCTTCGGACAATCCGAAATGCATGACGGCGAATTTAGATAACTGTGGCAGGCTCTGAGGCCGGTGGAGCGTCTGCCACGGTCGTAATCGGTGATTGATGTAATTAGGGTGCCAGATATTGGATTAACTGGACAAGTTGCCGCTTCTGAAGCAATGACTGACTTGAATGTCTGGTACTTAGGCCACGAATCCCAAGAGTAACACGGTTCGAGCTACAGTAGGACACTGCACGAGGTCGTGTCAAGTTTTTAAAGAGACTGGATGGGAAGAAATGCTTGAGTGAGATACAGATTCAGTCTCACAGGTCGGAAGAAGATTACTTTGCTGGCAGAGAAGATATTATTTACTTGGCTTGTGGGTTTTTTGGTGAAAGCAATAATTACGATACGTTGGAAGGAGCTAGATGGAATATTTGTAGACTAATTACTGCAGCAGGAAGGATGGCGGAGAGTGAGTGGTCGCTGCTAAGAAAACACAATGATGGGTCACGGTTAGAGAGTAATGGATCCGACACGCCTGACCAGCCACAACAATGATTGTTTTTAGAAAAGCGGCACACAGCAGCTCATAAATTTCCCCTGGTCACCTTGTCTTAATGAGAGCGTCTGCCGTTTGGTACAAACTGCAATTTAAATCTCGGTTGCAGTTTGATTAAAAGTGTTTCTAGTTGCTGAGAAGAGACGCTGCATTAACATTACATGGGTGTTCAGTCCCCATTGTTTCGCGGAGATTATTTCCCTCTCCGCTTTATTGACTCATGCAAATGAACCAGTTCATAGTTAATTCGCACCATCGGACAAAAAGGTACCTTGGTGGAAGAATAGGGAACAAGATTTAAACCGGATTTGACGCATTTTTCAAGAATAGGTGACGTACTTGAGGCTGGCTACAGAGACTATGACCAATGAATGCAGAGAGATTCCTTGGTACGAGCAACCGATGACACTGGTAGAAATGTGTATTTAGTACAGAATATAGTTATGAGTAGGAGGATGGCGAAAAGAATGAGTATTTGCCATGGATCTGGGAACTGATACTATGGATTCGTGTGAATAAATGAGCTCTCTACGTGTTATCTGATAATTATCTACATGATTTTATAATATCGGGGAAGAAAATTGGGAAATTTCGGGAGAGAGACGGTGAGGCGGAGAGAAAGAGACAGAGACAAAAAAGAAATCATCATGTCTTCCTGTCATCAACCAGACGGACGCTTCTGTTTGTGTGTAATGGGTTGAGGAAAAAAGATAATGTTCATCCGCTGAGAAGATGAGATGTGGTCTAGTGATGCTGGGAATTTTATACCAAGACGATAAAACTGAAAGCTGCTACTGATGCGATATAAAACTTTGGAAATGCGAGCTCCTTCCTCCTTCTTCTTCTTGGATGGCGTGGCGGCTGGCTGTAACAGAGTGAGAAGAAGAGGTATAGAAAAAAGGCTATTTTCTCTAGGCATTTTTTATTATTGCGACTTGGTTATCACCGCAGTGGAGATCAAGTCAACCGCTCAAATGGAAAGAAAACCATCATAGTCCGCGATTGTGAGAACTAAAAGGAAGGACGAGAGACAGCTCTGTCTCTCTCATCCCAAGGCATGCCCTGCTCATGATCAGTCTGTCTCTCATCTGTCTATAAAGTTTGATAGGATTATCTCAAATTTACACAGTCTCAAATATGCATGAGCCGTTCCGGACCGAAACGCTTGAGTGAACCGAAAATTTTAGAAAGTTCCAACAAACACTCCCATCTCATCTTCACAAGTACCAGCCCAAATAATTTCTCAAAAGTCCACACATGCTCAAAAAAAACTGCCACCGCTCCTCTGCTTCATCTTCACTGGGATGGGATCTTGGAAGCTGATTGTGAGAGACGGTGAAACATGGCTGTTTGAGAAACTTTGCTGCCCTACCCAGAAGATGAAGGGGATGCAGAGGAAGATGTGTAATTGGCGCTTCAAATACACCGTGCTTGTGATCCGGATGAGTGATCTGTGTGAAAAGGCATATATCTCTTAAAATGACGCCAAGTTCATGTCAACATTCCATGCTCGTCATCCATATCTGAACATGTCTGCGAGAAAGAAGATATGCTATTTTTATTCTTGCCCATAGCAGAGAAACCCGTGAAACGAAGTATTCGTAAAGTGTAGGAAGTGGTAGGCAACTAGGACTTGACTTTCTTTTTATGGCTGTGGAATAGGCGGAGCTAATGGCAGATTCGGTTAGTATCGGGAACGGCGTGGGCGTGTGTTAATATCTCTTAAGAATGCATAAAAATCTATTACTTCCGTCCATAGTTATAGGCAAAGGCGAAAATGCGTTTAGGGATGGCAGTAGGTTCTGTGAGTCTGTAAATGTCCAATGCGTGTGTAGCAATGCACTGCAATGCAATGTTCATGAAGAAACATGGAAAACACGGAACTTATGAAAGCCTAAAGACCATGCCCATTCCTCTAAAAGATTCAAAAGCCTACCAAGCCATTTAGCTAAACTGAATTAGTACAATTTTTGACCTTTACAAATGATGAGGCGGAGCTACATTTCCCGTTGACTCAAGGTGCTGATATTCTGATAAAAAAGTATATTACCACGTTTATCGTCTTAAGTTTACGTTTTTATTCGTAGCACAAAGCCTGTACAAGGACCGGCACGCAGAAAGGAAAATTCCTGGTGCACATAATTTTACATTAATCGTCGAGGCTTTACAAAGGTATACAAAGTGGAAGCAAAGGATTTAATGTAGCTTATAGTCAGAACATTTGACATCTCAAATTCTAATCAAATTAAGTTATACATGAGTAACTCTTTTAGCAACAACTTTCTTCCATCTTCGGCATGTTCAACTACCTATAATGCTTGAGGTTTCTCTTTTGAAATGCAGGTGAATGGCGCATAGTTTTTCAAGCAAACCTGACAAGATGAACAGGCTCAAAATTTGCCCATGTCCTTGTAAATCTAGTCTATAGTCTCATCTAAATATCTTCTTATAACATGCTGTAAAGCTATACATATCTTTTTTGACTTACAGTTTCAAGTAATGAGTATACACGCAATTGCAATAAATGCAACGACAAAACGCTTCTTTGAACTAAAGAATCGCCAATACATGCAGTTTATCAGCCGAAATGAAAATCTAGCCACTAAATATTAAATTATCTACAATATAAAGTACATTCTCCTACCGTTTGCGGGACCAACTTCATCTGAAAGTAAGTCTGATAGAGAGTTGATGTGGCTATGAATCCTGAGAGGAAAGACTCTTGTCTCTCTTATTAGTTCAACTTCAGTATTTTAAAATAACACAAAAACACGCTTTGTGTCACGCAGGTGCAAGTTTCGAGTGAAGTCTCTTAAGACACTTTGGGATCTTAGATCTACGAATCGCATTAGAAGACTCGCTCCATAAAGAATTTATCCGATTGCTTTTAGGAATTAAACCAATTTACACTTTTTACAATGAACTGACTGAGAAGAAACTCTATTTTTGCTAGCTCTAATAACGTGCCTTTGTATCATAATGAGTATCGAAAAAATTATGAGTATTGTAGCTTCTTAAGAAATAAGAAAAAGGGTTGCGACGTCGTCATCAAACTCGTTTGACAGTCATTCCTCTACAAGGCGTGAACGCTATGAGCTGCTGATCGGAGATATTGTCGCAGCAACTTTTCCAGCTTAAAAACTTTCAAGAGTGTTTGTCCCAGCTTCAAGCCAAGTGAATTGTAATTCAGAGTGCGGTAGCACAATAGCGGTGACACTCATTGCATTGCGACCAGTCAAACAATAGGACGTGGGGATACGAAAATAATTTTATACAGTTCGATCATTTAAAGTCACGTAGTACTGAGGCTGGGCCAATTGTTTGGAACTGATCATGATGCAGATGCATGTGAAAAACGCGAGTGGCAAAGCCTTTAGAGAGAGAATCCGCATTATTTCTTCAAGCTGCGTCAATAAGTTACGAAAGGATTGAGGAGCTGTCCTCGACCTTTTCCCTTGTCGTGCTTTAGCAAGTAATTCTTTGTTTTATCCCTCATCCTCTTATCTTTGCTAACTCTGACTCTGACCCCTGAACCTGAGCGCCTGATAGAGCTCACAGATTTGTTTCTTTGAAAAATTGACTCTTTCACGTAATATCTCTTTGTCCTTGCATTCAGCTGAGTTGCTTGCCATCGTCTACCTGAATTACTTGTGACATCGCATCGGTACCCAGAGTTTTGATAATATCTTTGTTGGTACAGCTTCTCCTTTCCACCTTCTCCTTCATAATTAAGTGTTATAGTATGTACTAGGGGCGAGCGAAAGTTCTACTGATTTATACAAGCCATATCATTGAACCTTACACTTGGCGGAGAATAGTTTATTGGAAGACGGGTATCAGTACCAGCCGTAGAATGGTTGATGCCTCGGAGGCGCTATCAAACTCGGTGGCGTCGGATACGAGGTAGGTGCAAGGCTGGAGGTCATCGTAGGTCTCCCTGTTAAGCTTCCCCAGGTTTCTTCAGACATACCTTGGCCAGGACATGTTGCCGCTGCGTAACTCGCCAGACTTGAAGGGGCCGAGGGATTGCCGACCTGCATAAGTAAGGAAATTCAAGATATAAAGATTCCGTTGATTCTATCGTAAAGCAATA
>VRMD01000999.1:0-19666 GCA_009872375.1 Sminthurides bifidus | reverse complement strand
TTCCGTGCACACAGTCAACTCTGGTCTGAAACGATGCATAAAAGAAGTCTGGGAATTAGGCATTCCTACACGGACTGGATTCTTAAAGGGGCAGCAAACAGCCACTGTAGGATGAAGAGGTGCAGGACGGAGTTGCTGCCTGCATCGAACAACGTCTCTAAATAAACCAGCGAGAGTTGCAACGATGCGTGTCACGTTAGAAACTTGGTATGAGCTTTAAAAGGCTTTGTTTTGCTGCAAATTTGCCATGCAAGCGGGAATAAGGAGCGAGGATGAGTTGGAATAGTCTCGTCGAACTTTATTAGTATAGTAATTAAGAAAAGAGCTTCGGGTTTCAAATGTTTACTTGAAATTTTTGGAAGGAAAAACACGTTCCCCGCGATATACTTTAGGTTTTGGTACTCATGGCAGAAGAGGAGAGGGAGCAGAAAGGAAGGAGGATGAAGAGGAGAATGATGACGATACCTCCGTATCCGCTGTCGATGTCAAAGTTCTCAAGGGAGGTCAGCGGTGATGGCGTCCTTACTCCGTGTTTATGGATACGTACATCCGATCTGATTTTAAGAAACAAGAGTGGCAAATTAGCGGCTTGCGTATACGTAAAGACATGATGAGGGGCAGGAGAGATTCATTTGAAGGAAATTATAATGCTGGTGGGATATTCATACGGTTATAATAGCGGACAGAGGCGGATAAATATGCTGTGATTACGCAGTGGTATATTATACAGGAGGCTGATGATATTCAGACGAGAAGAAAGGAGGAGAAAGTCTTTGTGTTATTCATGCATAGTGGTACATTGAAATTCTGAGCATTCCCCACCCCGGCTTTCCACCCACACCCATTTCTTCTTATCCGCTCTAAATTCTCTTGAAGAGAAGAGACTTTTAGTGAAAATGCATGTGTGCTCCGAGCCGAGATATGTTTCAGTCAAAGTGGTCCAGCCTGTTCCTCTTCTCTAATAAGAATTACGTACACCTTCTTCTCTCCTTCCTAGTCGTCGTCGTCTTCTTCTTCTCCTCTTCTTAAGTCTACTTGTGTATCTCGTTTGGATTAAGTGCACTCCCTGTGAAAATTCTCCTCGATGTATGGTAATTATTTGCCAGCTCTCCAGAGCTCCATCCATTCCTTCTACGTCTCACGGTTCAGTTAACAAGTTACTGAAATTCTCTCATTTTAAGTGTCTTTTCTCTCCCGCACCACGACCTTCTCAGCAACAACCACATGCACATCCAGACTCTTCTAACGCTAACCGACCTTTTCCACTCCCAAGCTTCTTTCTTCAACAGACTTTGGCCAGGAAGTGAGGCAAACTTTCTCCGTCATGTGTGTCCAACATGTGTATACATTGCGTCATTCAAATCACTTCTTCGTGCCATCCAACAACCACAAGTTTGTCCATCCGGATCGTATCTTTCCATTATTAAGGAGCTCCCTGTCTTTTGAATCCGGAGGCAGTTCGTAGATTACTAACAACGAAAACTGTATGCACCTCTTCGGCAACGATTTGCTTGCACCTGAATAAAGGTGTAGGTTGCCACTAAAAGTGGGTTTGGCATGCTCTGTAAACTTCAAACTTATCATTGACAATGAAGTTTTATTGAATAGGATAATTCGATTCGAGGCTTCTTCTTGTGCTTCATTCAGTTGCCATGAGCAACGGATTACAGTCAATTTATAATTAAGAAGCAAATTTTTATGCTGCATGCACTGGAATTACAAATCACTGCATGAAACTTGATGCTAGTTGCGATCCAGCCTTTTTATAAGTATGGTTAATTGTCAATTGTACATTGGGGAGTCAAGGCTGACATTTTCTGAATTATCGTAGATTTTAAGAGTTCGTTCCATGTTTTCGAATTCTCCCGTAGCCTTGCCATTATCGCAAGTGGGTTATTAGCAATTGAAATCTTCGAATTTGTATGAAATGCCGCTGAGTAATTAAAAAACGCTTGTCATTTAGTGGGCGAAAAGTCAAGACAGAACTTCAAAATGAGCAAGTCTATAGCTGCAACCATTTTAATAGTTTTGAAAAATTGCGACAGGACGTTGTAAGCAGAATTTTTAAGTACGCTAGAGTGTAAAGATTCCCGGAGCCAGAATACTGATTGCGAACACTGGTGCCTGTAGCCAGGGAATTCATTCAGGGTTGAGGTAATTCAATAAACGAGCTGTGACGCAATAAGTAGGTGTTCACAAAGACATCGCGCCAATCTGTATCCTACCTTCCAAAACTTAGAGGAGCCTTTGCAGAAATAGGTGGCGAATTTTAAGCGTATTTCAGCGCATCTAATTTAATTTAATCAATGCACTGCACACAGTGCATAAGCAGAAACTCCCCCAGCGTTTCATCTTGTAGTGGTTTTTCGGTAGTCATAGTTACGAACACGCTGCTGCTTAAATACCGTAGATGGAAAAGGATAACAAAGACATTTTCCGCTAATGATGAGAAGGAAACGGTGTAAAAAGTGGTAGGAAATGGAGCCAATGGACTGGTACATTTCGTAAGCCATTTAAGAGATAGAAAGCATAAATTAATAGCCGTGGGGTAGAATTTGCTGCAGAATTTCGGAGAAAGGAACGGGTAGACCAAACAGCGGTAGATTAAGAACAAGATAATATTGCATTTATTTATGGAGTGGAACGGAAGATTTAAAGCAACTTGAGCAAAGTGTGGGGTACATGTGGTTATAATGTAACTGGCTAGGAGGGAAATCAGATTAATGAAACGTTTGTATCCACAGCATTTAGTCTTCATCTTTGATGGTGCATACAAGGAGCTGAGATTGCACGTTGTTCCTCCTCCAAGTTTGAGTTACTTCCTTCGTGTGAGTAAACCTTGTGACGCGCAAATCATATAGTACATGCGGATGTGTGTAGTCATGTGTTTGAACTGGCAAGATGAGCAAATCCGGCGTGGAAATATTTATACAGAACGGAACAAGTCAGTCAGGGGAGTTCTCACATTTGAATAATCCAAACCATGTATTTTCAGGAGAAACACACAAAACTATAGTAATTTGCAAGCGAGGATTGGATTGAAACTCGGTTTGATGCTACTGGCACATCTGAATGAACCACCTGTCTGTGTGTTAGCATTCACCCTATGGTTCACATGGCAGCCAAGAAAGGGAACTTGGACTCGGAGGAGCGAGATGCAAGTGCATCCGTTCCCTGCGGCTATTGAAAACAGCCACATCGGATACTTCTGTTTAGGTGGGAAAGAATGCAACAGGAACCAGAGGGAAGGTCGTGCCTTGCATTAAAGGTCTGAATTGGAGCCAAGTTGGCAAAGATGAAGAATGAGTTGGAGCGGGAATCTCCTCATAATTTATGTCGGAAAAAGTTTTTAAAGCAGGTCAAGGAAGGGATTCCGTTCCTGGAAGTTGGCTCGCTTGATCATCGGTGCTATAGTTAGACACAATTTAGAGCAGATGCAGATTTCGCAAAGCGCCTCAAGCTGGTAACCAGTCTGTGTCAGTCTGTTGCAATTTCACTCTGGCAAGATAGAGTGGTGAAAGCAGGCGGAGAAAGTGAGAAAAGTGAGTCGGTCTCCCTCACTCAGTGGTTGATTCTGTGTCTTCTGTGAAATTAGGGAAGGCGAGGGGGTATTGAACTTGAAAAAAGTTTACTTTTTCTTCCCTTTTCAACTTGATGGTGCGTTTTTAGTTTGCTCAAAAGCTTGACTGACTTGTCGACGGTTCTTTACAGTCACTGCAGCCACGGGAGAAAAGTAAACTAAAAGCTGCAGCTGCACTATGCCCTGGGCACAAGGCAATTTTCACTGAAACTCTGAGATTTCCTCAGTTTCTTCTCAGCCCTGCCAGCAATGCTCAAAGCGAATGTAAACCAAATGACAGTCTATGAACTTGGTGAGCTCATTCTATTTTCTTCATGAGCAGTTCAATGACAATCAGTTGCGACGCGACAGCGCAAGGGTTAGAAATCAATGCCGTTTGTTACAGTTTGTACGTTGCAACACATGGGGAGAGCATAAACACTGTAGAGAGCAGGAGTCGCGATCAAACTACACGAGGCTTGTTTTTGAATTTTGACACATGAATTGGACATTTGAATTCGCAGGAGATCTAGTGAGGGCTGTAAAAGTGGCGGATGTAAGCGATTACCGTGTTGTGAATTTATGCGGGCTTTGTCAGGTTAAATGAATACAGCAAGCGGGTAGGGAAAGGGTAGGTTTCCCGGATTCCGCCAAGGAGGGGTTGCTCCTCTCTTGCTGAGGAGTCAGCTGGATGGAAGGATGTGCCATGAGGGAGTGTGTGTTTGATTGAGTTCTATTCCAGCATTGTAAGAGGAGTGTTAGCAGTGGTCGTGATTCAGTTTGATGGTAACAGGACTTTGTACTACGGAATGCTTCAGTGACTACTATTGAGGGCATTGAGGAAGAATGGGAGAGTATGTTGACGGGGGGTGAGTAGACCGTTTGTGCATATGATTAGGTATTTGCCCTGCCTCCTTATTCGCGGCAAGTGTTAGTTGAGGTAGCCAAGGTTGTTTGCATGTAATGCGATTCGAAATTCCAAAATACATAACAATAGACGGTGAATAATTGCCTCTGCTTTAGCTTTGCCAATGTCCATAAAATGGCATCATTAATTCTCGGTGGAAAACAAAAGGGACAATTTGGAGAAGGTTCCGAGTTAGGACTTGGGAGCGGGCGGGCGGGCGAGCGGGTAGGCAGGAGTAGACACAGGCAAGCCACCATGCTTAAGCAACGATGAAAATAGGCATCAAGAGTCAGAGTCAGCCCGCTCGCCCGCAGTATTCTTCCAGACTTTCCTTCGGCTCCTGTAATGTATGCCTTTGGATTCTTTCCTTATTTCAATCTTGACTTTCTCCTTTCTCTCTCTCTCTCTGTCTTTGAGAAAGCGCTAGCCTTTCTCAGCCAGGATGCATGTGAAGAACACATTCACACATTTAAATCATATGCATGCAGACGCCAAAGACGGAGACCGAGGGAGAAAACCATCCATGCACAACATTCATTTCTCACAAAATACAACATTTAGTCCCCCTCCCCGCCTCCACTTGTTCTTGCTAACTTTCTCTCCTCATTTGCCCTGCCGCCTTACAATATACAACAAATCCAAAGAAATGTATGCATTCAAGTACCAAACGATCCCTACGAGCCTGCCGTCATGGGGACCCTGTTTCCTCCACTTGCTTCTAACTTCTCAAAACTTCACAATAGGTGGATATGCGTGTGTGAGAAACACTCAGCAGTGATGCAGGAATACAGGGGTGGCCGCAGCTCTTATTATCAGCTTTATAAAATCAAACAGCTCGCAAATGTTTCAAATCATTTCAAACCCAGTCCACCCATTCAGTACTCCTCCATCAGATCATAGCTAAAGATGTGAAGCTGCAGATGATCAACGCCGTCATAACTCTTCATTTCAATCCTTGTTATCACTTACACGTTGTTGAACAATGACCGTTTTCTCTGCCCCGAACTGTTGCTGCGGTATGGCATCACGCTATGCTGCCACAGCTACCACCAGATGGGCAACTTTCCTCAGCTCTGCTCCTCATTGTTTTCTCTCCGCGTCCTTTGAAGCTTGTTAAACAGGTCCTATTTCAGCTTTGCTGTAGGGCCAAGCTACACAATGTACATATGCTTATTTTCCGGCTCAATTATGTCAGAAGCGTTCTGGTACGACCTGGTTCATGAGTCTTTAACTTTTAAAGCTTTTTGTTCCTGGCTGATCTGGTGAATTCTTGAAGGTGCCGTTATAAACGAATGTGGTACATCACGTATTCAAGCTGACATATGTGAGCAATAGGTTAACATACATGGCTGAATTTTGAGATTTCGCTTCTACATTCAATATTTTAGATAGCAATAGTCAAAGTTTCCTTGCCAGACTCAGCATTTATAGAACACATGTAGTTTGCATAATACTTTGCCGTGGATACCATTTCCATTTCAGTCAAGCTTGTTGTAGATCCTGTGGAAACCTCAAGAGTCAAAGTTTCCTTGCCAGACTCAGCATTTATAGAACACATGTAGTTTGCATAATACTTTGCCGTGGATACCATTTCCATTTCAGTCAAGCTTGTTGTAGATCCTGTGGAAACCACAGGCATATGGAATGCATGTAATATTTTCCAAACAAATGACCCAACAGACAGGCTTATGGGAGGAGGAAGTTAAGCAATAAACGGGGATGATCCAGAGTTTGTCATTGCTGAATTATATACTCACATATCTCGCTTCAGATACCTTGCACCCCTTCCGTACTAAATAAGAAGGGCATATTCGGCCTAGCTAGAGAATTGCTTCAAGAGTCAGGCCCTAGTAAGTTGTGACTTTCACGTTCTCAGTAGCTTATAGTATTCCCTGATTCGCTTTGAATTAAGCCCAGACGATACAAAGAAGACGAGAGGCGTTAATCCGCCTTCCTAAGGCTGAAATCTTACTAGCAAATGCGATTATGGTAAGGTGATTAGTCGAGATTTTAATCACTTAATTTTAACAAAGTTTTAAAAAAATTACAAAACTGAGCCTCACTATAAATGGATTACAGATTTTCTCCGAATCACTTCACGCTACAGTTCGTAAAATGCGGAATCACAATTCAAATGGGACTAGCTATAGTAATGCTGTGGGTTGGGGCGTAAAGGAACTCATACGTAAGGTCAAGTTCTTTTGCCAGTTCTGCAAGAAAATGAAGCCAATAATTTGAGGAGCAAGTGTGCGAACTCGCAGAACAAGTGCAACGCAAATAGCTACGTCTCTTAAAATTAGCATTAGCTCCTTGGGAGAAAAGAACCTTGGGAGACTGAAAAGAACAAAGTTGGAAAAAAGAGAAGAAAAAGTTTGACATTGGGGATGACTAAAGTCGGAGAAAGTTTTTCTGTTTGTTTTCACTCTTTGTCAAGTCTTGTTCCAGTGTTTTGATATTCTTTCTAAGAACCTTGGGAGACTGAAAAGAACAAAGTTGGAAAAAAGAGTAGAAAAAGTTTGACATTGAGGATGACTAAAGTCGGAGAAAGTTTTTCTGTTTGTTTTCACTCTTTGTCAAGTCTTGTTCCAGTGTTTTGATATTCTTTCTTTTATCTTTTTAGTAATAGCTTGGGCCAAGATGAATTTGCATGTGAGAACGTAATGGAGGACGTGATAATGCTTTCGGGCTTTATTGTACGCGCCGCTTGTTTACTCATTTGTATTGTGTGTAACGTATGAGATTTATGTTTCCTCGGCTCTCGAGTAAGTAGGACATTTGTCTTTGAATTCGAGCTGACAACCACATTCCGAGTTAGTCTCAGGTACGAATGCGGTATCCAAACTAAAATCCCAGGTATATGATCTTGCCGTTCAAGTGTCTTGGACACATTCATGGTTGCCGATTTCACAACGTTATTGCACATTGTACGTGCATGGAATTTCAACCTTTACCAGGTTCAATAATTGGTGCATTTCAATTGCTCCGGTGACGAAAGCTAAGATATTACTTCAATTGTCTTGGGCACTACAATGTAGCAACATGAAGTTAAGATTCGGCAACTGCTTCAGGTCGTATCACGGACTTGATCGCGGCGTAATGCTGTTAACCGCTAAAGATGATGACTTTAACCTTTTGTGATTCACTCGTCCAGTGAGCACTTGTATAAGCTGTTGAGCATGTTGGACAGAGTGGAAAGTCAGCAGAGAGTTATTTTGGGAAGGAGCAAAAGAGAAAGTGCAAAGCTGAGTGTAATCAGTTGACAAGAGTTGACATGACAAGACAAGGAAGAGGAGAGAGAGAGATTCATTTTAGGGCACACATTCATTAATTCATGGAAGGTGGAAGGAAATGAGAATAGATGGAAGGCAAGGAAATATTGAAATTAGTTTATGACTATAAATTGTATTATATGTGGAGCAGATATTTTGTTCACACCACTTCTTGGGATGATTGTGTGAGAAATGTATCTTCGCGGTGAAAATTTTCGCAGACGAGATGAACGTAAGAAGAAGGAGGTAGAAGAATGCTCGTGTAGACGACGCATCGTATTTTAATATCCTTCATCGTCAGGGGAAGTTGTTGAGGATGCACTGGCGGTGGAGATGTGCGGCACGCTAACGGTGGTGGAGTGATGGTGGTAGCGTTCGTTGAGTTAGATTCCTGGATATATGTGAATTTGAGATTGTATGAATTAATGTCTCACGCTTCTTTTTTCTATGTCAGCATGAATTATAAATTAACGAAATAATAATAAGAGTGGGGATTTAGAGTGAGAGTGAGACAGAGAGAGAGAGAGCGGGAGACGGGAGGAGAGCGAGTAGTGGGATATCTGCATATCCATCGTGTAGGAGATGATGAGGGAAAAAGTTTTTTATTTTTTAGTGAAAGCGTGATGTAATTATACAGAGGATGTAGGAGAGAAATGGAGTGAGTTTTCCCTGCTTGGATGGATTGGAGTGAAGTAGGTCTGATATAGTAAAGGAAACGAAGGGTTTCTCAGATGATGAGTGGATGAGAGATGCTGGAGCAGAGACAAAGATAAAGAGTATGAATGTATATATTGAGATTTCTAGGGGAAAGTCGAGTCACCCATCTCTCTCTCTCTCTCTCTCTCTCTCACTCACTCTCCACTAACTAACATCCCGGTCATGCTAGGGTGAACGCGTATGTGTGTGTGAGTGTGTTCTTAGCAGAACTGGGATTTATGCAGATTAGACTAAATTACAAACACGTACGTACCTCAAGTCACAAGAAGTGGAAAAGCATTTATAAGTTTACGAGGAAGGGACGAGATGAGAGACACACGCAGCAAGCCTGCACGAGCTGGAGAAAGTTTTTTGAAAAAAAGACGCGCTCGGTTTTGCATGCCGAGAAGGCGGAATTTTAACTCGTTCCTCTCATGTATATTCATGTTCACCCCCTAATTCCCGCTTCCCCGCAGATGATGATGAACCGTGTGTGTATGTGTGTGCCTGCCTGTTTACGTGTGTGTATGCCTATGTGAGTGTGTGTGTCTTATGAGTGCGGTGAAAAAAGAAGAGGGGAAAGTGTAAACTGATGGCTCCGACGTCTAGTTAAGTTAAAATAAAAGGGACCAGGATTTATAGCAAGAGTAAGAAATGAGATGGGGATGAATTATATTTGCATATTTACAAGATGCACACACGTATGCAACGTGTGTGCTGGAAGGGTGCGATGCTCAGGGCGCAGGCGCTCTTCATATCTATTGTCTAATCGGATTCATTAACTTTGGCTTCCCAGGAATGCGTTGTTGACGTTCCCATACAAAACACACTCACACACACTGCTTTCTCTTCCCCCGTCTCAACTTAACTTCACATCTCGCCAGCCAGTTCCTCATCTGAGACAGCGGCCAACCTACCCGGCTACTTCCCCCATCCAACCTCTCAGTTTCTCCTCATGCTCTCTGCCAAACGTCCCACTCTAAAAAGGTCCTTCGTCACATCCACAACGAGACAGATACAATCCAACATCCAAACACACACATACACACTTTCATCTAGCAGTAGGTTAACTAACAACCTTTCACCCTCACCTTAACAGGCAACATTGTTCATCACGTGCTCACATCATTACCACCTGCTTTTTCCTTTTTTCGAACCATGAATTTTACCGTGAAAGTGATAGTTCTCAACAGTTTAACTTAGGTATGGCCGTCATTGGCCGTCGTAAACAGGACTCATTATTTATATAATTTTGGCAAGCGTACATCACACAATTACAGTAGAAGGAAGTGTTCAGTGAGTTTAAAGCAATTGTGAAAACCAATAGTTTTTGCCAACACATCATGTTTTCAACCAACTCGGAGAAAAGGCTCAAGACGCTTCTAAGGAGAAAGCAAACGTTTTTCCAAGCTTGACTCCGTCAGCTCTTACACTGTACTTGCCGGCACGAATTCCTGTTAGGCAGTAGGACTAGTGCTGTTGTTCATACCTTAGTTTTCTAACGTAGTAAATTCTCAGCTTTTCAGTTACCGAATTCCAATTTGATCTAGAAACGTTCTCGTATTTAATCGGAGAAAAAATAACTCAAACTCCCATCTTGCGTTCTGGGAGCCAGAAAAAACATTCCACACTAACTTAAAACCATAGCAATCAAGGGATTCGAACGGCCATGCTCATTTTGAAATTATAACTAAGATGTAAATTTTAAGCACAAGTTAGAAGACGTATGAGACAGTATTAGAGGCGCTGAGATTAAGCACCATGTGACATTGTGATTGTTGACTGAAAACCAATCTACCTCACCATTGGAACGAAGTATACGAGAATTGTGACATAGAATATTTAACTGATAGGTTGTTGATGTTAGATTACAAAGTATAATTGTTGATAGGTCGAATTTTTCAACGTGTTAAATTCATATAATCAAGTATTAATTGTAAAGGGAAAGAAATCAGCATCGGCCAAACCACACACGCTTTACACAATAAGTTGACAACGTAGCAACTATACAACTTAAAGCCGATCTACCTCATTTAATGGCTTTTCATGCTTTACATCTCATCGTCCAAATCGTCAAAACGTTTTACGGGTGTGCAAAATGTTTAAGACTTTAAAGTGTCAAGTGCTTACGAATCTACCTCAAAAAGTCAATGTCTGAACCAGAACTAATCAATTCGCGGGTATTAAAAGTTACAAGTATCTTTAAGAGTTATTATGCAAAGAAAGCATTCTGTGAAAACTCTGTGAACGTTTGAGAACTTAACGGGTTCCGGAAACTACCTCAATTTGTGCTCGTATTGTCCTTTGAAGTTTACTCAATGAAATAGACACGTTAATAGCATCAGTTAAGAGAACAAACGATTTTTTCTTCACCTGTCTTTTTGACTGTCAGTGGCAAGAAAAACATTTGTGGACGTTATCATTCTTTCCTCGAGGTTGTCCTTGGGTGGGAAGAAAGGTAAAGAAAACAGCTTGTTGAAAAATCTTTTCTAATCTTTTCCTCTTTCGTTTGTACTGTCGCAGGAACTACAGCAAGAGCATGCATTTATTACATACTGCAATGAGATTACATGCTCATGGCAACGAGGAAAAGAACAGCTGTTCAACTCGTGTTTCCTTTTAACTCCATCAGCAAAAAAAGGAAAGTTACTCACGTGGCATAAAAGAAGTTGGCGGGATTGTGTACTCGCCGGCAAACTCTTCCAGGAAGCCGAAACCCCGACTCAGTTTACGACTGGTTGAAATTTTTAAAAGTTAGGCTAGAGGCCGTTGCAATGGATTCAATAGGCAGATTAACCACTTTGCTACTTCGATAGACCTCTGGCCCAAATGGGTTATTAAATTCTTTGCATTGGCATCGTGGGCACATTTTAAGTTTTCTGCCTCAAAGGAACGTAACATATTCAGATTCTAGCTAGTAATTGTGACAATACGGTGTTCAGATTCATGAACATTCAGGAATACGTGAGTGTACAAGGGTTTTAGCTAGCTTGCCGACAATATGGGATTCAGGACGCCGGCTGTGTCCAGATAAGTAGATATGAATGATTTTCGTGTGTAAATAGTATCGGATGACCGAGCATGGGCAGTTGATGATATCCTTTGTTACACGAAGCCACGATGCGCCAGTGTCTTTGTGGAGAAAGCGAGAGAAAGTTATTTTCCCCCACGGACACTGAGATGAGACCGATTTGGCGGGAATGTAGCTGCAGCTACGGAGCGTAACATTACCGCTATTCGGCTCATGTGAGCTGGCTTGGAAGCAATGATGGGGAAATCTTTGGGAAATCATGCATGCACTCGTATCACTCGAGTTAGAGTATCAGGTTCGTGTATTCCAGGCTAATATTTTGACGTGGCTTTTGCCAGCAGCGTGTGCATTTCCAAGTGTTTCAATTGAATTCACCTTGAGGAAATAATTGGATTTGCTTAGAACAAGAGACGCAGCCGGCCGGAGAGAATTCCACACTGTCAATATACATTTGTGACACTCAATTGAATTTGACTTGAGCATAGGTGCAGATTTTAGGGGGAATTCCTCGAGACCAAAGACGTTATAGTCGATTCGGAATGAAGAGCCCAAGTAAAATATTTCGTATGAATGATACTTATATTTTGCTTCTTCAAGTTATTTAAATGGTGGAGCTGGAAGGAGATGTTTTACTCGTGCATACAATACAGTTGGCTGGGCTGGATGGCGTGTGGTCAGATTATTTCCCCCAAGTGGACAAATTGAGTTGAGCAGTCATTTTGTATTTAATCTCTCATTTATCTATCCGTAAGGTTTTCTCGCTCGTCAGTAGCCCTGATTCAAATTTACACTTGGGTGGAAGCTTGCAGATGCTTGTGGTTGTTGGAGTATTTGGAGGATGTATTACGAGAATCAGAACCCAGACCTCATCGGTTTTGACTGCGCTAATTAAATAGTTTGGTTTCACCCTTGGCAGATTATGAATTTTGACTGGACACGTGGTGAACTGAAAGCTCAGCTTGATTTTAGCTCATTGATGCGTGTGAGATTTCATCCTTGGCAGTCTGTCAGCTCCCCCGCATTAACCCTCGACTGTGTAAAACGTTAAGAATCATTTAAGCGTATAACTTTTCTGTACTTGACTGAGAGGAAGCTTGAGAAGCAGAGCCAGGCTCATCGAGAGGTCTTTTAGCTCCCCGGCTTTACAAAGGTGACTACGAGCTCAAGATGAGGACAATTAGCACTTGTGACTTGGCTGATACCTTATTGAAGCTCTGTGAAACTGAGAAGGCCATGCGATCAAGTTTGCTGGTAGGGTGAAAAAATTGAGTTCTAAAAGATAGACTGCGGTGTCGCTTCTGACGCTAATAAAAGGTTTGATGCTCGAGAGGCGGCTGGTTGGATGACACTAAAGATGTGAGGGAGCGAAGGATAGAATTAATTATAATCTGGAGAAAAATCAAGATTTTTCAAACAGTATTAATTGACATTGATAGCAGGTTCAACTCGACTGGAGAACTCTTATTAGGAGCAGGATCAAAGATGAAACAATCCGCTATCTCAGCGAACTGGGTTTAAATGTAAATTCACGAGTCAAAGGAAGAACGCGTGAAGGAGAGGAAGCGTCAGCGACATTTTCGTCTTATCTTCTCTCCAAACCTTCATAGTTCTTCTTACGCCTTCGTGATAAATTAAGCGTTATTTACACGGGAAGGCTGCGTCAAGCCAGCTACTCTTTCCTCTTTTCATGCACTTTCCTCACATTGCAGAATCGTAAGGTTCTGCTTCTGCCGCTTCCGCACTTAAAATCAGTCAAGTTGAGCTGACAGAACGCATTGAAATACATGATATGATACGATGATAATTTTTACGAACCTGCGGCAATGAGGACCGAGGGCTGCTGACGTGTCTGCGTGAGGTTTTTTAAGGAGATTACATGTAGGAAATCAAAGCCGGAGGAGACAAGAAACGTTTTTCCTTTAAAAAGATGATGAGAGATGGACGGCGGGAGATGGAGGAGGGCTGATGTGATGCTTGATGGCATGTACTGACGATGCGGGAGGGACTTTTTGGAAAGGAAGAGCTCCGTCACAAACCGGGCTGCATACATGGAATATGTAGTTGGTAATTATGGGAATCATGGTCGGCACATCTTGGAGACAAAGGGAGAGAGCAGGCTGAGTGGTTCTTAGTAGTGTGGCAGTGAAAGGATGGTGAAAGCTTCATACATATGTAAAATAAGGGAAGCGAAGGAAGACAGAGCGAAATCGATACGAGTCCATATATAACAATTTAATTTAATTACACTCAATTAGGGAGAAAAGGCTCCTTAAAAGCATCACAGAGGGAAACAATGGCTACGACTTGAGAAGTTTCTCACACACATACACATGCACACATGGCATTCTCTCCGCACGGGAATTCTCAGAGATGACAATAAAAAGGATGGCGTGCTTTTATGTTTGCATCTTTCAAAAGTTGGAGCGAGGAAGCAAGAGATGACTGAGAGAGGGAGAGAGAGAGAGAGAGAGCGAGAATTAAGGAAGAGACAGAGAAGGAGGGATGGAGTGAAAGTATGGTCCTGGAGACTGGTTAGTGCTAGCATCCTTTGTTCGAGAATTCTAGCGCATAAATAAAGTTGTTGGAAACAATCTCTCACCTATCAGATTAAGAGATTTGGAGAACACGTGTTTAGTGGAGTAGTTCCACTTAACCTGAGCTTCCATCCCATCTATTGTTATGGATGTTGCTAATGTGTTGTAGATGATGATCATGTGTGTCTACAGCAGAGGCTGATTGTTTACTCTTCTTTGGTGGTGCGATACGGGCCTCGCCACAGAGGAAAAGGTGTGAGAGGAAGAATAGAAATGCACGCTGGAAGAGGCAACTTAATGGATCTGGGTGGAGCTTAGGGAAAACAGAGACATTAGCATGAGGAGTTATACGGTTTCAAGCATATTAATAAGGTACGGTAATGTAATGCTTCTTGCTTGGCCTGTGTGTGCAAACTTGCGGATGTGGAATGTGTACGATTGCATTATAGACTCCTACCTCGGCTGTGACTCTCAGGGAAGGGGCATGAAGAGAAGAGAGCGAGACTTTGAGATAGAATCAATGGGACATGGATTGGTGGAAGACAAAAGGATTGTATGGTTCCACTTTACATATTATGAATGTGAATGTATGGATGAGTGAGTTTTCTTCCTAGGGAGAGGGGAGAGAAAGTCTGTGAATTTAATTGAATTTTCCAAGAGACGTTTCCGTCGTTTATCTCGGCCACGGCACCGGGGGTAGTAGTTATAAGCGAAAATGTTCCTATAGTAGTTTCTCAAAGTCACATCTATTGTTTGTGCATAGGGATAATCAAGAAAACCAAGACGAGAAGGACTAAGAAGACGAAGAGGAGTAGGAAGACGACAGAGACGACGACGCCTTCTGGACCGTAGCAATTTTACAGCGCGTCCACATACGTACACATATCCTAGTCACACCATCATCTCCACCGCCGCCACGCTTTCACCTTGGTAACAGCCTCCGCGAACAAACTTTACACAAACCAACATCCCGTTCAGCTCATGCATATGTGAACAGATCCCGCAAGGAGGAACGTTTTCCTTAAGTGTGTCAGAGAAGCGGGAAAGAGAGAGAGAGAGACAAATACCATTCCTCCACCAGCAAGAATAATAATCAGCAGAGAAAGTGAAGAAAACTGAGTCGAGGATTTTCTTCCAGGCGACTAATTAATAATCGATAATGGCTTCCTACCCATTGGATTTTTCTGATCGGACTGCAACATCATCGTCATCTTCTTCATTAAGCTCCTCATCCTCGTTCTCCTCATTAGCTGGTAAGGGAAGTGGCAAAAGTAAGGCCTCGCCACCCTTCCCACCCACGAGCAAGCCGTCTACTCCGAACGGGAAGCAACAGAAATTAATGTCAAAAATGACGTGGGATGGCTACGGCGAAGAGATGCTCGCTGCCTTTGAGGAGTTTTGGCGAGTCGGTGATTTTGTCGATGTAACCCTAATATGTGATGATTTGACGCTTCGTGCTCATCGGATTGTTCTTGCTGCAAGCAGTCAGTACTTTGAACGTATCCTCTGTGAGAGTGAATGCAAACACCCTGTCATCCTCCTCAACGGATTTCAAGGTCGCGAAGTCGAAGCCTGTCTTGAGTTCATCTACAAGGGGATTCTCTACGTTCCCAGTGAGGAAGTCAACGAGATTATCGCCACGGCACAAGTCTTAGAGGTAAATTCAATTATTTTAGAGCACAGCTTGAATATGCTCTGTTTCTCTTAACTTTTTAGCACATCTCAAACTTAATGCTGTAGCATCCCAGCTCTTTTTAACAAGAGCTCAACATCTTGCCTTTTCATTCATTCTGAACTAGCTGTTCCATCTTCAGGTCAGAGCTGAGGCCTCTGAGAAAACCGCAGATGCATACACAATGGCAAACTCTAATTGGAATACACCTGAAAAGCACCTGAAATATACAAAGAGACAACGCTGTATAACATTCATTCATCACAACTTGCCTCCTTCGTAGCCCAATTCGCACAGCAACTATAATTATGAACACCATGACATGTGTAGATTCCTCTCTCAGCACGAAGACCTCTGTAATAGGAAATTGGTGCATAGATCTGTTAAGCCTCTTTTATACATTGGGGGTTACAATGGTGATTTTAGCATCTCTTCTCTTGACTTTTTAACCCCAGCCTGGAATATTAGCATGATAGGATTAGTAAGTACTCACCACTTAAAAACCCCAAGTTCAGAGATGCATCTATTCCGCTTTATGCAGAACCTTTCGACAATTCCAATCTTACAAGGGAATGCGAATAGGAGCTCAGCAACTTGTTCAAGTCGAGTAGGAGAACAGTCACAGTAGCAGTAGGCCATGGCCCAGTGTTTGGGAAGAAGAGCAGGGACAAAGTCTTCTCGAAGATAACGCATTGTGAATTCATTTATGCTGGTTGCGACATTAGAAGAATCCCTCTGCTATTAATTATATGCATAGAGACCGAGCGACTTAACTGAAAGTCCTTAGCTTGGTTTGATATTACAATTTGTCTGCTGGCGTAAATGGATACTTGTTACTGGGATCACTCATTCTGCCACTCAGAGAACCACGTCAGCTACCTCAGACACCACTTAAGCCTAACTACAAGGGCTGAAGTTCAAAAGAATTTTACAAACAGTTCTTTACCAAGCGAAGCATTCATTCAAACTCTGAGGTCTACACCTACTGTGACCTGGTAGGCCATTCGGTGTATCACATCTATCTGCTATCTATCTGCCGTGAATTTTTGAAAGAACTGTTCGAGTTTAAGCCAGCGTATTGTTGGCATCATGTCTTGAATTCAAATCTTGACACATATCTAAATATCTACACATATAAGCAAGGGGAAGAAAAGACTGGCAGATTTGGAGAGATGTGAAAACTAGATTAATTACAAATTGACAAGGAGCAAGTGTATGGCCGAGTCAGGTGCAGATGCAAAGTGATGAAGTAGGAGAGAGAGAGAGAGTGGTGAAAGCAGGTATGTGGAAACACTAGCTGCATGGCTTCTCATTAGTGTAGGCGATGTGTGTAGTTCAGCGTTAAGAGGAGAAAAAGTTGCGTTATGAGATGTGGACTAGACAGAACGGTCGGAGATGAGAATGAGAAGAGATGGAAAAGTTGGTGGTAAACACGTGCCGGCGGAGCAACTCGTTCAGTATTTTCTCCCCACTTTTCTCCTTCTCTCCACTCTCAACTGCTAAAACACTTGAGCCGAGCGGGGGCAATTAAAAGCAACAAGGCTGAACAAACCCTAAGAGAGCCGTAGAAGCCTGGGATGGAGATGATTTAAAATTCTTTGTGGCAAGCCTCCTCTCCATACAGCACTTCACCTCTGTAAGACACATGTGTAAATTAAAGCCCGGCTCTGAATAAGATTTTTTGAGAGCGTACATTTTTTAAAAAGCTTACTAGGAGATTTTCAAAAGCTCTGCTTTCTTCGCGTCTACTTCTTCTGTTGGCAAAAGCATGTACAAGCTCCTTAGAACCGTAGAGAATGAGCTGAGAGAGCTACGTACCAACAAGTACTGCAGTCCACAAGTAAGAATTTTACCTGACTCCTATACCCCGTCACGGAATTCTCAGCCAAGTTGGGAAACTAAAACTGTGAAACTATTTAGGCTAAGCAAGGGCTCATTCGCCATCCCAAGTTTCCTCCATGGCTAGGGTGAATAATTTAGAGGGAACTGTTTTGGTGACATATGTAAGTGTGGGTAGTGAATTTGAATTTGTGTTCTCGCAGCAAAATGAATAGAGGTGGGGGGTTGTGGGTGAGGGAAATTGAAGGATGAGATGGAAAAAGAAAAGAGTTAGTGGAATGTATTTTGATTGGTGAAAAGGAGGCAGTAATTAAAAACGGTAAAAATATCTAAAAATTTTCCATTCAAAGCCGCACAAATTAATTCCGCATCCGTGGAGCAGTCACACAGAAAGAGACATGTCTGCCTCCCTGTTATGCGACTATCTTTATGAAACCTCCAGCAAGACTTCATCTCTCCCACCCCTCCAAGACATCTTCCCAGCATTATTTCCAACACTTCATTCCAATGCTTATCTCCACGTGTTGTTATCAGGAGCACAACAAAACTTTCCCCACCTGCATGTCATTAGTGATTGCAAGGAGAAGGTTCTCCGCATTCATCCAACCTCATAGGCTGGAAACCATCGGCTCGCGCCTCACTGGGCCCAAATTTCCAACCGCTCTACACCAAAGATTTCACATTTGCTCTTTCCGGCCACCCTGTAAGTATATTAAGCACCGCTGTTTCCAAATACACAGGAAGAGGGAATTTCTCCAAAGATTCCAAAAGCAAACATCGCCCTCTGACTACACTTTCCATGCTCTCAGAGCTATCATTGCTGCAGATATGGAACTAAATGCGTGTAGGGTAATCTACCTACCTTTCTCTCCAGAGTATCGTCCAAACTGTGTGTATGAATTACCTAATTGCACTAACGTTTCGTAGGAAACCACGCCGTAAACTTAGCGTGTACACCCTTCATGGCCCGAGTGTGCTGCAGACTAGATTCTCCTTAACAGTCTTTTAAATGAAATCAAGAAGTAGGAACACACGTAGGACTGACAACGTTTTCCTCCGCTTCTCCATGTAACAACCAACTAAGACATTATGACATCACATGACATAGGGAGTGAAACTCTCGTAAACTCACCGTAGTCAGAATTGTGCAAACGTTCAGATGTGACTGACTTGCCAAATTCAATTTACAGATCAACTCTCTCAGTTCATGGATTAAGTTTCAAAGTTCTAATACATTAACATTTTCCAAAAAGCCTCGAGAAACTCGTCTCTTGCACTCCTTTTCAATGAGTTCCATGAGATGGCTGTAATTCTGGTCCATTGCCGCCTGCATTCCTCCTGAGCTGGTAACACGCTTGAATGAGAAGTTACTCTACGTTTCTGATCTTCGGATTAATTTTACCGATGAAGCCAAGATAGTTTCTTGGCTGCAAGCTTTTGTTATATCGTCCGCACAAGTTATAACACTCTTCCGACCAGCAAACTGTATGAATTCCAACAAACAAACATGCATCTTTTATCTGCTGGTCAAATCCTGGCGGCTAAATCATCCATGATATCCAAATACCAACGAGCTAATTTCTCCGCATTTCCTTCCGATTAAGCAGTTGGAGCGAGGATGGAATTCCTCAGCAAATATGCATGCAAACAATTATCAAATTAAACCATGCTTGAGACAGCCATGTCTACGACTCAATGCTGTTTCAGCGATAAACCACCCGGTTCAGAGTCTGTTAGCCCTCATTTGAGTACTTTGTGTCACTAGCAGTCAACCAGCCTTTCTACTGTCTGGTTTACTTTTATCATAATGCTGTACCTAAGTTTTTCACAGGGTAACTTAACAACGAGTCTGTTCCCTTGTAACTGTCAGTCAATCAAGCATGTGTTATTCTGGGCATACGAAAGTTGACCGCAGCATGAATTATGCGTGTTTCAGTAGCATGTCATATCCTACATGGCGTTTACTAGGGAATCCACGCAAAAGATTTAAAAACACTAAGGTTTTCTAACTTTTACTTGTCTTATTCTTCATATGATAATGGATCATTTCTTTTTATGTGTGCACAGATCCGCGGGCTAGCAGATTACAAGCTGGAAGATATGACGTTGGAGATGAAAGACGAACTGGACCTGCCGGTAGATATGCGGAACAACAACCG
>VRMD01000998.1:0-19667 GCA_009872375.1 Sminthurides bifidus | reverse complement strand
GACCAGTATTTGGACCTTGCACTTCCTCCGGCTCTTCAACTCCGTTCTGTGTATTTGAGCACTTCGTTCGAAGTGCTCTTTTTGAAAATCGTATTCTGCTATGCTTTTGAACCTATTGAACTCCTCCCAGTTGTTGTACACTCGGAGTGGCTGAGACACGTCGTGGATATTCTGAAGGATTCCACCGTCGGATACAATGACCGTGTCACAGTCTACAAACATGTCCGTGAGGACCTTTAAATCGTCGAAATGGAAATAATCAGATGTAGCCTCAACCCCTGACCTTGTGACAGCAGCGGTAGCTGCTGTCAATACTAGTTCTCGCCACATGGCTGTTGACTAACGATACGGGAAAAAGTTAGGAGCTTTTACAACCACTCAAACATGTTCTTGAGCTGGATTACAAATAGCCACACTCTTTTGTATAATTTCTTTTGGAGAAATGATCGCCAAAAGGTTTAAGAAAAAGGGACTTCTATTTGCAACCACAGGTCTATAGCCAGATCTTCGGCAGAAATGAACACTGAATACAGTATTCCGTGAATAAGAGCGAATATTTTCATAAGAGACAACGATCACAACCGAGCTCTCAGCCTTCCTACTAGTTGCACGAACTGAAGACAAAGAAATTGTCACCGATGTTGGTCGCACAAGAATCACCCGCGGGAATATGCGAACTGTGCCACGACAGGTAAAACTAAGTTCACTTCTTTTGATTAGTCCAATGAGGAAGAACCTTACGTGGACAAAATATTGCAGAAAGCACTACTAGATTGAATTAAAGCCATGGAGATTCGTGTCGGGATGGCTTGCATAGATTAAAGTGCAGAAGCCGAACAGATATGGCATTCTTCTGCAATTGCATTGTCGTTCAAAACGAAAGAAAAGCA
This sequence comes from Sminthurides bifidus, assembly GCA_009872375.1. Taxonomy (NCBI): domain Eukaryota; kingdom Metazoa; phylum Arthropoda; class Collembola; order Symphypleona; family Sminthurididae; genus Sminthurides; species Sminthurides bifidus. The sequence continues at coordinate 18,777 of VRMD01000998.1, read as the reverse complement.
TAATGAAAAAAGGCATATGTCAAGACTTGCAAGCTTTTAAAGTGGTAAGCAGTCGCCCTAGCGCGCTAAAGCGAATATAGCGTGATGGAAAACTAGAGAAGTGATGATATCCTGCAATGTTCTGTAAAGAAAGGCTACTAAATGTGTCCAGTGCATGTTACGCTCGTGAATTATGCCACAATTTCTTTAACGTAGTCTCAGCCTTGATGTTCTAAACTCCAAAGTAGTTTAACTTCATGTAATGCGCACATGTGAATGATGAACATTTGCTGAATTTCGGGCATGAATTCCCTTTGTTTTCTTGTCTTCTCCAGCTCAAAAATACTTAAGGTATCATTGCCTCTCGGAAATGTGAGAAGTGTATATACACTGTCAGGGTAGATTCCCCAAGATGCCCTCTTTTTTCACACAAGACAAGGGTCCGATGAGCTAAAGCTCATTTCTAGCCGAGGTGATAAATATCATGACGGATGAGCAAGACGCCGAAGGATCGTAACAAAATAACTGGTAGCCGGAAAACTGACTGTTTCACAACGACTTGCCACAAACTATAGGAGGCTCAGACTCTCCACTTCTTCCACAAAATCCAAGACACTATGGGCTACGAGCCGAGGAAATTGCCTCACCGTAATGGCTCAGACACCCTCATAGTTTTCGAACCTTTCAACGTATTTGAATTCCTCCAGCCACAACCGAAATACATTGTACTTTCTTCAATACATGGCTACGGAAAAAGCTATTCCAGTATTCCTCTGAAGGGGAAGTAAAACAAAAACGTTTACAAACGTCACAGCTAATGATACCTCACCGGTCATTTTAGAAGATTCATGAGACTGAAAAATTCATAACGTTGCAACAAGATCGGCCAACGGTGTCGTATGCAACCAAGGCAAAGTACAGTAGGGAAAAGCATTACCACAATACCGGCTTCTAAAAGCTGGAATGTACACCGAATCTTCCTTGAACTGTGCTAGGACCTACGGCTCTGGAATAGCTACGAAGCTACAGGTGTACTTGAAGCCATAGAACATGAATTAGAATCTTCCGGTTTTAGCATCTTGGTTCTCTCGCTTTCCCAACATGTACCAGCATCGTAATAAACAGTTTAGTAATTCACCTGGAGCGGCTCATGTTCTGACTTCGTATACTTACTGTACATGCAAGGCATGGCAAGATGCCCCGGTCTGTCTGTGAACGAGACATGTATATGTACTAGGGAAGGAAAATATTAGTTTTTCCTCTTAAAAATTCATACGCCCAGGAAAACACCTCAATTATTTTTTGAGCTCACAAAACTTATTATGTAATAGCTTCCCTGCTGGGATGCTAAAGATGTAGACCAGGGGAAGATGAAAACTGTGGTAGTTTCTCTCAGCTAGTAGCTGCTTTTTTAATCCGTTCTTAAAGCCCCAACGCAGGTTTCAATTCCAGCATTCCAGTACTCATTTCAAGCGCAGGAAAGAATCACCGACTGTATTCATTCTCACCCATGATTGAAAGTTGAAACTGAGAATAGTAATTTGAAGTAGCTTCAAGGCTTTTGCTGTTCGAGTTCTTTCAATGGCATAAGCCTGTGCAATACTGACAAGGAGTTTGTTACGTTTCCAAAAATTCAGGAAAGAAGATGACTCACAGTGCGCTTCAGCCACTTGCTGACATGATGAAATGGTAATTTTAATTGCATCGTACACAATATTTACAACTTGTAGTGGCGTCTCTTAAAATATTCTAATGTAAGCCAAGCTATCCCTTTTGACAGCTCGTTGTAAATTAACGCTAATGGCGGTAAACAAAGTCGGTGAGTGAATGGAAATAGGGGCTTCCGTCTCCTATTCCTCCTCCTCCTTTACTTAATTCTGATGCATTAGCAGACTTGAATCCACTTGTAGATATGAGAGCTGAGCTGTGAGCTTGAAATTTTAAACATTAGCCATTGAAAATGATGTCTTTGCAAAACCTTTGCCTTGAACAAAAGGAGTAATCCCGTTCAGGTAGTCCCGTAAAATCGCTGAACTTTCGCCAACCCTGAGCAAAAATTATCAAATCACAAAAGGATTTTCTCCAAACCCCTTCCATCAACCAAGGTCAAGCACCAGTCGTTTAGGAAAGCTCCGGAAGAAAGGAAAAAGACACATTTCCGCTCGTTAAGTAATCGAGAACGTTGCCAAATTCTCTCATGCCAAAAGTTCGCACTAAAGAATAGAAAAATCGCCAACTGCATTCCAAAAGGGGAAAAGAATGCACCGGTGCAATTTCCTCAAATTCTAACCCACGACCGGGCATTATGTAAAGCCCCCGGTGCCCGCTACGGAGACATGAAAGCTTCTAGGATTTCTTGGATTTGGCTCAAGCTCAAAATAAAAAGTGTTATCATCACCCGGGTTTTAGTTAATTTCCCGTGTGGAATTCCCTCCTCCTTCCCCAATGTAAATTTATAGCCCAGAAAGAGGGATGAAACCGTGTGGATAATTACACTAAGTAGAAGAATATAAAGCAAGGCCATATTTCAACTCCACTGTCTGCCTTCAGACACTGAGGTTTAGTGGGTAACCTGGAATTTTTCCCTGTGAAAGCAGAGAAAATATTATAGCAATTTGTGTATTTACACAGGGGAAAAACAAGGGATTGACGAATCGTAAATCAGAAACGAGTCCCACAGCACTTTAACCACCGACTTCTTACACTCTTACATTACGTACATAAGGAAGAAACAACCTTCTTCACCACTTCTTTCACCCGCCACACTTATTTTTTGGGGCTGTAACCACATTGTAGTGTCTACATTCCCAACGTTTTACGTTTCTCAAAAACGTTGTGTAAGACGGAGCCGTGCCTTGGCAAAGCAAAAACTCACTGTTGTTCAAACCCGAGTACTAAACGCGAGTCTTGAAAGTCTTAAGGGCTTCGCCCTCAGTTCCTTTTAACCCATAACGCAAGCCGTATAAATCAATTTCGTACGCGTCAATTTGTTGGATTAAACTTTGGAGAAAATACTCCTTGAGTTGCATTCACTCCACCGGGCCTAGAACCTGCCGCCGAGCATCCACACCTTCAGGTCTTGTTCCAGTTTTAACCTTATGCAGACACTTGCCCCTTTAGTTAAACACAAGCAGTGGATTTCACAACCCCGGTATTTTAATTAGCCCTTTTCAATAAGGTCGTCGTCTCACCCTTCCCTTCTTGTTTCACAGACACAAGCCTAGCCTAGACGTTACAGTTTCCCATGCTACCAAATGGTGTCTGTTACCCAACTAGCGCGAGCCGGCTTTGTCTTCTTTGAAGTACCGTTCGTTGATATATGCGGTAGATCGGGCATAAATCATCCGAGTGGATATTATAAATTTTGGCTATTTACTCAACACCTTATCTATTCCTCCATCTCTGTGTAATTAAAAGCCCAGCGACGCCAGCACCGACATTAATCTTTTGTCCACAAGTGTCTCACTTGACTCTCGGCTCGGGACCGCAAGCCACAAGACTGAGTTCAAAAGCTACGGCACTGCTACACAATGCCACCCTTTGCCTTTGTGGTCCGCTAGGTCTTGGTAATAATATCCGTTAATATGCTGAAACTACGGCCTTCACTCATTACATCCTCCTCTTCAACAAACCACGGTCAGGTCTTCGCCGACACCCGTACAAGTGGCGCCCTCTGTCAGATACGATGCTTTCCGAAAGCTCCATGAAACCAAGCCTGTGAAAAGTTACAAGTTTTCATTCATGATGCCTCGAAACTACAATCAAGATTGCACATATTTCAGTACGAGACCATGGACAGAACAAGAACACACCGTAAACTAAGAATGGGTCGTAGCAAACTTGCATTTCCTTCGTTGTCTTATTTCCAAAAACTTGTACCAACTTTCATCAAAAGGCAATACCGACTCCATTGTGGAAAAAACAATAGCTGATTTTTGCAACCGTCTCTCAGCCTTTGACTATGAGCCCTCAGCCATTGAATTGACTTGATTCGCTTTGAACAAGTTAGTTGCACTGGTCCAAGTTTCTCTTATCTGCGTAACGGATGTGCAGGACGAAATGCGGAAAATCATTGCCCAACAATCTACACAATTTGAGCAAGAATGTGTGCTAACAAATAACAAAGGCGTAACTTTGAATTAACAAGAATTTCTCACTCATTTAGCCGAGAGGCGAAGATGTTTGGGAGATTGAACCATTCGCTTATTAAGCGCCCGTTCCCCCATACTCAATTCCATTCCACTCACAATTCCATTCAAGTCGCATAAGAAAGAACAAAGTCTTATCGCGGAATAACAAGAGACAGTCTCAATTACAGCCTGGCGTAAAAGGAAGAAGAGGGATGAAAAGTTGGAAATAATTTGCTCACTTGCCGCCTCAAGTGATAAGATCATGTGATAACTTTAAATTGTGGACTTCGATACTATAATGTTTGTTTTCCCAATTTCCAAACTTTCAATATTATCATTATCATTTATCAATGCCTGTACAGTCTACAGTTGCCAGGGTGTACTGTACAAAAGTTATCGTACATGCATCGATGAATCGGTCATCCTCCACACCGTGGGTGCCAGCCTACTTACAAATGGTCGAATGTTCCTCAAAATTCCTTGTCCTGTCCCGAATGAGGACGATGCAAAGGCTCTCGAAATGCTCAAAGTGTTCTTACATTCTCAGAATTTTAAAACTATGATTTGCCATACAAAGTCACGAGAAATCGGTCAATGTAGTTAGCGGCCTGATGCCCATGGCTCATGTACGTGGGTGAAGTCACAATTGAGGCTTGGGTCACCCGACTATGTACATTTCAACGGTCCTTCAGCCTCCCTGTTTCGTAATGACAGGGTGAAAATTGTAGTTAGGTTCATGCATCGACAAAATTTCTGAATAGATGATGAGACATGGGAGTAAAAGACGGTAAAAAATTACAACATTCAGGACAAAATGCCAAGGGAGTCACCAAAAGGAGAAGCGAGCAAGCCAAGAAGGTGACGGCAAAACAAATCACAGGGCGAACATCAAAGACACTTGGAATTTGACAGCGTCAATGTGTGCACTACTACAACTGGTTAGCTCGTTAAGTTAGTCCGGTCCTATACCCCGTTTGCTCTCAGTCAAGTCAAGCCGGGCTTCATTCCTTGCATCGTAAAATCCCAGTGTCAGTTACCGAGTAAGAGCAGGTGAGAGGATAACGCATGAGTTTGATTTCCAAATCCTTGTCTGCTATAAATTAGTGCTTGACAGAGGGCAGACATGTAAAAGAGCAAATAACGAATCATCGATTGCAATCAAATATTTCGATCCGGTTCCACAGGGTGGGACCCACCCTCGTGTACGTGATTCGCAGGCCATAAATGTTAAATCATAAGCAGTATCAATGTAAACTATCGATTATGTCTGGACAGACGGACGCATAAACTTCCTCCAATTATCCCGTGCGTAGTAAACCCTGAGTCAGGGACGAGCACAAGTACAAATTAAATCTGTAAGGATATCAATGAACTTTTTCATGCAGACATGTGTGCGAGATATCCGAATGATACTGATTTTCCTTCCCGCTTGCAAATCCATTCAAACCGTTGATTTAATTCACGGGCTCATCTTGACTGCTGATAGGAATCGAACTGAAATGTGAGTGCTTGTAAAACTTGATTAAGTCTTGGTTTCAGGGACGTTTAGCCCAGGAATTTGCAAGCTCACGAAATTCAATGACGTGCCCACATACAAATATTGTGCAGAGCCAATAACTGGTATTTTCGTGCCCAATCTTCCATCATAATTAAGATTGAGAAGACAAAGCTTACTCTACATTTTCCTAAGCCCATCTCCAAGAAGAGTGCGGACCTACATTCCTATGGATTGTCGGGCAGAATGGTTGAAAAACTTCAGTTCAACCTTTACTTTTACTACACCCCGATTTGTACCAAGGGAAGGAACAGAACCAACCAGGTTACCACATGAGACGCCAATTCAATAATTTAGGTAACCGCTAGTCAATTTGAGACTGCCGGCAGGAGACGAGACTGAATCAAACAATGATTAAACCTGATTTGACAGCCCGCAGAACATCTTCCTCTACTGCCTTCTTGCCAGCCAGTCTGGCCTTGTTGTAACATACAATTAAAGGAATATGACGCGAACACAATGAGCACACGACCACATGGCTGGGATCATTTATGGCAGCTCCCGACCGAGTACATCATCACACTCCTTTAAATTCAATCCAACTTTATCACTGATCAAACTCTCTAAAACAAATAACGTGTTTTTGGACTTGACATAAAAACTCAATCAATCATAACGTTGGCTTATTCTTCCAAGTGGATCGGCTGACAAATATCAATCAGGAGGTTACAAAACACGTAACACGTTGCAACAAATTCTCATTCCAGCTTTCTGAAGTAAAGTCTGGTGTCTGCGTCTGATCTTCGTTGTGTTCAAGTATTCATTTACTCTAACCGAAAGTCCGTCACCCGCATTCGCAAGTTCAGAAATCGACAGCTTCAGCAACATGATTGAACCTGTGTTTTCTACAGAAACACCGTGGTTGTCTTCCTGGTCCCATGGCAATTCAACCAAGTTCTTAAGAAGAAGACGGCTACAGGTGTGTTTACCCCTGCTGTATACATAATCTGATGAACACCGTGGCAAGATGAGATAGCTCAGATAACAACTACTGGTTTACAAAAGTATGTGCAAATGATTTTCACAAATCCCACCACAGGAACCGCCCTCCTCACTTCTTGCAGCCCGACAACCTTTCTCCAGACTTGTTTCTGAGCAGGAGATAAATCATCTTATGCAAATAATGGGGTTTCAAAATCAACAATATTGCAAGCTCAACAATGATAAGAGCGGCACAAATTTGCGGAACGTTGTTTTTTCACAAAACTGGTTTCTCCAACACCTCAGACAGGGTAACTATGAATCTGAATGCTAATCATAGCATGAAAATGCTGCAGTTGCACAACATAAAATGTAAGCAAGAGCACCTTTGAACGAGCCCAAAATTACAGATGCAAAATCTTAACAGATAATTCAAGACCTAAGACTGAACAAGTGAATGGAGTAAAACTTTGAATTTAACGATGAAACTGAAAATTGTTGCAAAGACCATTGATCGAATCCGGTCCTTCGGAGGAATTTACACTTGCAGCCAATACGAATTCATAACCTAAACGTTACTCAGTTTCTGAAAGGTAACCCGTTAAAGGAATTGTCGACCATAAAATACGAAAAGTAACAACAGCAGTACAGAACAATTACAGTGTGGACAGGCCCAAACTGATTTTGACAGACAGCTGATTACAGTCAGTATCATTGAAACCCAATACCACGGTCAAGTACAGGTACCGACCACGAGTCAGTCCTTTGGCACAGCGCCGCTGTTTCGTGTCTGCTGTCAGAAAAATTGATTATAAATATCAATATTGTCCGATCTCTCTCTCCGAGTCTCTGGTTACTCTCCCTGTTGACCAAAATAGTGCGGTGTCAACTCTGTGACATGTTCCAAAGATAGCCTGCACTGCGGGAAATGGACAGGCTACACAAAACTTCGAGGCAATCGCACTAGTGCATGGTTGAAACAAAGGACTGCTGGAGGCAAGAGACAAAAGGCGACATCGGAGCACGCATCATTTTTTATTTTCCTTTCACAGTTGAGAGTACCTCAAGTGTCACAATCTTGAAAGGAAAGCACTTTGTGACACGCTAATAGCGACTGAAGGCATTTATTTTCATATTGGTTGTTGCATTCAGTGCATTAACCATTGGTCAGATGACTTCGACGTATTAATTGCACGTTACACGGAATCGAATTAAAATGATTCCAAAGCGTATGGTGAAGTCACGGACTCTATGCAACGCCCATTTGAGCCAATGTCAACGTTTTTCTCTATCCAAACCACAAACTCTTCAAGCTCTATAGATTTAAGCATGTCATTTTGCGAAAATGACTTTCCTCGTCACAACAACGTTACCCATAACGTAATCTATTTCCAGCCGTGACTGTATAATAGTACAAATACCATCGACATCATAGCATCGCATCACAAATCGCGATCGCCAGCCTTGATACTGTACATGATACAAATATAGCTTACAATACCGACATGATCCCAGCCCTGATTTAATTTTCGCGTCTGCTTCCTTGAATCCGAATTCCATGGATATGTTCCCAGTACACACAATCAGCAGTCACGTTTCCCATATTCCACAAAAGTTGCAACTACACTGCAAGCTGATACCTCCAGTTTCGCTATCCGTAATGACCATCCGAATGTCTCACATTCAATTTTAGTTCGGGTAGGCCACAACTTCAATATGTTTTCATTTTACCACTTTCTTGACCCCAACCATCTGTACAAGGTTAAAATGGCAAATTGGAAACGACACAATGTAGACCACAGCCTCTTGAGGCTCCGACTTCAACTCTGTTGAGTGAGCAGTCTGTCTGGACTCTTCGGAATGGAGTCGATCACCAGACCGATTGACATTTGTGTTTAGGTTGCCAAAAAACATGTACCATAAGTACATTAGAGGTTAGCACAACATCGCAATATCCCAAGGACCACATTTTGGTCGAGCTGTCCCCCAAATAGCTTAGATTTGCAACCTCCGATACACAAATCCAGTCAAGAAGAAAAAGTAACATTTGCTGTACTAAAAGTTACAACATGCATACGAACAAGTACCTCCTAGCAATCACAAAATCACATCCTGGACTACTAAAATGACCAGTAGTAAACATTTTCAATTCCGCTCAAAGTGCAGACTAAAAAGTACTGGATACATAGGAGCGAGCCCCCTCCCAGGGAATACCACTAAGCTAAACCATGTACCATCAACCATCACGATTCCCGCTTCGCAATCCAGTTCGATCCAACCTTCAGATTCAGTTATTCCAGTTGGTTTGTTTTAAAAATAAAATTTGGGCTGACAACCTACCCGCAACTTGACCACCGTTGCCACCGTACAAAGTCCCTGGAGCGGAGTGAAAAGCAATACTTTCCTCCCGCAAACGAACCGGGAAAGTCCGTTGCATTTCCATTTCACGCAGTCATGGTCCGATGTGATCTTATCAAATTTCGCCATGTCCGTTTCAATTCACGTCCAACTCAAGCATCAACGGCTAAAAGCTCGAGCACCGTCCTGACTTCTTCTCAAAGATCGAGTCAATACACTCTCGAATCATTTCAATTTAGACGCGTGCATAGCATGGGGTAATTGGGCCACAGCCCTTTGAAATTTATTCATCAATTCAACCCTTACACCGTCCACCATCATAGGCGTACTACCTTATCATCCTAGGAGGCAACACCACGTCAAACTCCAGGAAGCACGCCAATTGACTTGTACACGTACAATACTCTTGAATGTGAATCTTTTGTACAAATTGCCAAGTGGCTTGTATTTTTCTTCCAAGCCCTTTCTCGTTCCAGGGTAGCATTCAGCTTCACAGTCCATTCGACAGATTCACTCAATAGATTTCGAAATAATCCACGGGAACATGGTCCAAGCTCTGTCGTCGACAAAATCTAACGTCGGATCCAAACGGACTGTGGTCGTCCATATTGAAACCGCCAATGCCACTTGTGACGTCAACTAGTCCTGGTCCTGGTACAATTCCTAGCACAATTCCCAAAACTCATTCCTGGTTCCGACACAGTCACTTCGGCCAATGCAACGCCGTCACACAGCTCTCAATTAAGTTTTGTGACTTTTTCTAACAAGACTGCCGGCTGACAAGTACGATTCCCTGCCCATTTGTCGTTAAACGAATCAATTTGTGATCCAATCACGAAGATCAACACTTAAACCGCCTAGCCCACATCCGCCATTCATCAATCATCTTTTACGAATCTCCGTCTCTCGTCCACACACCATTCATTTACGACTCCTGCCTCTCAGAAAACAAAACCCTGGTCGTGTCAACTCTAGCTTTTCTTCCGCTCTTCAGCTCTTGCTTTTCAGCTTCCCTCCAATCCAAGCTGAAATCCTCAAGAAAACAAATAACTTTGCTTTACTTTTACAACAGCTTGTACAGATCCTCTTCTCCGTCCACAAACTTTCATCAATATCGGTCAGCTTCCTTGACTCACTCTGCTTGAGACTACGGTATGACGTATAAGCTCTCAGCATTTGCAACATCTCTCATCGGAACGGAATGAGCGGACAGGCAATCACTTCCTGTCCGCCCTTGCTCGAACGCAAACACTAAATAAATCAAGTCATGCCACACAAAACCCAGCCCTTGTAACCCCGTTTCCTGGATTCTATGCAAAAATCATTCACGGCTTGCGGCCGGGATCTACGATTCCTCCGTATCATGCATATGGCATGACTTCACCACAAGTCCGCTTCAAGAACTCGGTGTGGATGAGGTGAGTTCTCCGAACCCGGGTTTTATCCCGTCTCCCGAGACACTCCAGCTTTTTACCCCTTCTCAAGACGAGCAAGTGTGTAGTAAAAATTTTATTGAATAACCACATTCAGGTCGTTTGAACACGTGAACTCACAGCTTTTCAACTGCGAACCAAAGTAGTAAATCCACCTCGCCTCGCTTCCAGTACGTACAAATAGCACTTGTTCTCCATCCTCCCGCCGCTCGTTTTCATGTGCGGTTTAAACTTGTTCCAGAATAGCAGTTCCAGCTTTCGGGGGAATTTTGCATCGAAACTCGACTTGACTCACACCCACAACCCTGCCAAGGCAATGATTAACTCCGAGGAAAAAGAATAAAAGCAAACAGACATAAAACAAATCTCACGAGGCTACATAAAATACATAAAATATAAACATGATACCAAATGCTTCGCCTCTCACACGCTCGTCGTGCCATCCGCCAAAATAATACCGAACAGGTTTCTCCGAATTATAGCTTCCAACTGGGAATCATTCCTTTTCGTGTGTTGCTTCTATTTCAAGAGTTTTCTTCCTTGAGTAGGCTATAGTTTACAGTTACGTTACACTTTAAAGAGGGAAAATTACCTAAGAAAGCATAAGATCCTGGCACGTAGAAAGACCACAAGGAATTCGGAGCGGTGGTTCCAGAGATTTTCAACTTCAGTTTCCAATGCCAATGTTCATAACTAGTTCGAGCATGCATACAGAAGAGAAGTAAGGGATGCTAGTTTTGCAGAGTCAAAAAAATTTCGTGGCAAAAATTATTTGCGCAACTTTTTTCTAATGTGTCCCAACAGCATGCTGTAGTTCAACTCGAGAGGCGAATTTCAAACTCGAAAAACTTTTATCCATCAAAATCATAAAATCAACCAGCATTGAGCATACCGAATTATCCTCATGGAGACAATAAATAAGGCTTGGACACGCACTTCTGTGCTCTTGTTTCTACTGACACAGAGAGAGAAATGGCGTACAAATAGTAGTATGCGGCGTTGTGCTAAACTTCATGTGGTTCCACCTTTAGTTTGACTTAATATTCAGACCATGTCTTATCCTTGAATATACTTGGATTTGAAATCCAGAACAATGTTCATCGAACATCATAACACAACAGGAATATTTGTGACATACAATCTTTCCCTTGAACCGCAACATGAAGTTTTCCAGAAACAGTTTTTGTGAAAAACATCAGTGTGCTACCGACAAGATGCAATCAAAAATTACTCATGCTACTTAATAATTATAATGCGTTTATGCTAATAACTTGTCCTTATCCATTGATCTGAAATTGCTTTCGTTTAAAAATCTACCGTTTTAAGCAAAAATTCCGACAGCTGCCTTCCTTTACCTCAATAGCACAAATCCTTTACACAAACAACTTCAGGTAGCTCTCCTACATATGTGTGCATGTACACAGACACGTCAAAAGGCGCACAACCTAATTAAGAAAATATGATAGTCACCTTATTAAAACACGGACCGAACTCCCATAATAAGTTCTCGTACCTCTATCTTGGGCTATTAATCTGAAAATTAAGTGCTTCTTGGGCGACTCTTGATGATTTTCATCACGACATCCTGCATGGTAACCATTAACCATCAGTTTCCATTTCAGGTACCGTTAAGTCAATACCGTTAGTTAGTGTCAGTTTTTCCAACATTTATCACAGCATAAAGCGCTGAAAGCACCTTTCAATCGGTCTCCAGCGATCAATGCATAAAGCCTACCGTAACAGCTTATAGAACCCTTTGACTTTCATATCATTTAATTCAGAACAAAAACTGAGTTTGACCCCCCTCAAATAACGCATTTCCAGTAAAAACTAGTATCGCATAAGGGCCTGGCAGGAAGTATTTCCCAGTCACTGAGAGCACAAGCTCCAGCCCAAAAATATGGCGCAATCACTCAGCTTTTCATTGACTGTCTCACATAATAATTTCAGCATGAATGTGCTCAAGGAAGGGTGAAATCCTGTGCTACCCCTTGCGTCCGCCATGACGAAAACTCAGCCATCCGGTAGGCAACCATTATTCTTGACTTCCTTTTCTATTATTTGAATACAGGGAGCCAGCCCCTTCCCTCCCAGCCCTTCATCAGATCCAGATGTACTTAAAGTAAATACCAACAAAAGGTGTATTATGCCATTACTCATTATTAACGAACCCTTTAAATGGCTAAAAGTTGATCCCTGAGCAACTGTCTATATTCTCCATTTCCCTGTATTGCATCCTTTGTTCGTTAGTTTCGTTGATAGTACTCGATCGAGCACCATTAGTAACATGACCGTTTCTCTATTTTCTCAATCCAGCCGAAACTCTAGTTCTCATTGATAGGTTGGTACAACTAAACCCTTACCCTTTTACCACTACCACACTTTTGCGTGCCCATCTTCCTTTTTTACACGTAGCATTTTGACAGAATCTATAAAAAAAATTACATGCGTGTAACCAGTAGCTACTTCATTTTGCAGAAACGCCTTCAGCATCTGGAATTGCGGCAGCATTAGCATTCAACACGACCAATTTCCGCTGACACTTTCATAAATTTTCCCTTCAGTTTTAAACTCTCTCGCGTCCGTCTCCATCCAGCTTGCACTCAAGACCCCGTAGCCCGCCATAAGCTATAGAGTAAACACTGCTTTTAACCTGGATAATTAGACGGTCTCAAATTGAAATTACATCTTGCTCATGAATAATTGTGAGCTGAGCGCCATAGCTATAAATTTCCCATAGCACAGAGCTATTAGCTGTTGAGCACCGTCTTGNAACACTGCCTTTAACCTGGATAATTAGACGGTCTCAAATTGAAATTACATCTTGCTCATGAATAATTGTGAGCTGAGCGCCATAGCTATAAATTTCCCATAGCACAGAGCTATTAGCTGTTGAGTACCGTCTTGTATTACCTTGCAGACTGTAGAACAAACAAGAAAATCGTCCGCTCGCTCACGAAAAAAATTACCAGGAGGCAGACTGCACGTAAACTCGGTTGATGGAATGTGCGTGAAAAATAATTGCAGTTATTAATGTGAAAAAGCCTTGATGATTTACACGCCATCATAGACTCATCCGTTTGCTTTTTGCTTCTTCGTGGCCATTGCAAAGCCGATTTTCATTCTTTATCCTGTGTAAGTTGCCCAGTTTGTATTTCATCCGTCGTGGTGTAAACCAAATCAACCGGTTTATGGACACCACATTCGCTGTCAGGTTAAAAAAACGCAACTGACCTTCTTCTTCTCACTTTCATTACTGGACTGTACCCTCAAAAACCTGATTCTTTTTTCAGGTGTTTCATTCACGAAATGACTAGCCACTAGAGACTCAAGAATCTGTATGCTGGGTTTTAGCTTGAGTTGAGCCTATTTTGAACTTAAATGCGATGCATGTTCAAGCTCGAGTAAGTAAATCGACGACTTCGGCCCTTGGCATTGATCAATTGGCCACTTTCTGGAAAACAAACTGTCCTGGAGCTACGAAGCTCAAAAATGCGTGTCCGGTGAAAAATCATTGCATTTCAACCCTCATTCATGACCAGTATGGCAGTAGACACACGATTTCGACAGCTAAAGTAAACGTTTCGATTCTCTCCGCATGAAACTAACAGATAAGTATAGTCCCAGTTATTAAAAAATCGCTCCCAGTCTGAAATAAAAACTACTTTGAAGCCAAACTTGTCCAGGCTCAGGGCATGTCCGAACTGACAAACTTATCTTGAATTACATCTTGTTCAAATAGTGGAAATTGTGAAAATTTCAAATACGTGCAGCAGCATAATTACCGTCTTTCATGAAATGCTTCAGTAACTTGCAGCATTATTTAATCAAGTGCAGCCAACGCTGTAATTTCAACTGGCAAGCAATGCATCAATGTTCAAACGACTGAGTAAACGGAATCGGAGCTTGTGATCGTGATCCATTTTTTCGAGTACTTTATCAATACTAATCCAGAAAAAGTAAACAGCATTAAGTAATGCCTGCCTTGCCTCAAAGCATGCAGACATACAATTCACACTCTTTGTCATTATTCGGTGCAAAACCTTGGTGACAATTAATGATACCTTCGCCGAATTCCTGCTCCCGCAATATATCTCCAGTTATATCGCTGGAAGACTGAAAAGCTTAGCAAAAACTATAGACCAATATAGGCATTGCTGGCCAAATCTGGTTCAAACCGTCCTCGCAAGTTCAGATTCGTTATCTTCAAAGATCCTTAACAAAGCTTTTCCAATACAATTGATGCCAACTACACAATTTTCAAAAATTTAATTCGTCACTCATCTTTTCATGTCTCCCCTGCCACAGTTACAGTTCCATGGCCCAGCACTTGTACACCATACTCAGGCACACAATGAATAGCTCAAACATATCATTTTCCTCCAATTTAGACCCCTGGCCCACCCCATAAAAAACCGGGGCAGTTACACTATTCATTATCTCATTCTATTAGAAAATAACCACAATCACAAGCCTAATAGGCCTCTATAAAGGAAACGAGTTACAGAACCAGAAACAAACTGGACATGACAGACGTGTCTATTTTCCCGCACTGGAATCCCCTCATCTGCTTTTGGCTTTACATCATCACCCTTGGCCACTTGAAGGATTCAACGCAAGTACATAGTGTCGAGAGCCCATGAAATTACAATCGCTTTAACATTCAATATATTCCCTCTAACAAGATCCAAAAGACAGCCAGACGGGATAATTGAAAGAACATATGGAAATTAACGAGGCATGCACCAGGTAAGTGAAAATTCAAATGAGCCAGGCATTTCATTCTGGTACTCCGTGTACTAAAATTAGACACGATTCTGGTGCCACCGTAAATACTACAAAACTACAAACTAGTCCAGCTAGTCCAGCAGAAACAGCAGATGGTTACTCTCAACCGGTGTTCAGTGGCTAGTGTCCAGGTCTTGAGTGAGTAAAACAAACATTGCGTCGCAACTAAATAGTTGCCATGGTTCCCGTAAATTTTGAAAACCTTTCCTAGAACTGTAAATAGACGTTTGTGGAGTTAATCTGTGAGTATTCAAACATAGCCCCCATTTCGCATCACAACTTGAAACAAACGCATTACCTGCGTTACCTTGGAGAATACAATGAATTTACAACTGCTACTTTATGAAAATACGACTCAGAAGCTATCCAAAAAGCTTTTTAGAGCTTTCCACCCCTTCAGATTGTAATAATGACGAAAATTATAAAAGTTAAGTACAAATATCAAACCCAGCAATCGCAATCACTCCAAATCTGGTTACCTATTACTCAACAAATTCGACAAATGACGAGACATGATAACGATTGCCCTGGGATTCTCTGCTGAATAAGCATACGTCTCGAATTATTCTTGTCGATTACGATTATGATCTGTCCGCCGTCTCCTCACCTCACCAATGTTACATTTGAATTGAACCGGCCTTGCTTTCTCCTCTCTCGGCTCATGCTCAAGACCCCTACGAACTCAGATCAGCTTCCAGGCTAATCATAGCTATTGTCATTTATTCATGTCTGTCAGTGAGGCGGCCAAGGAGGCAGCACCACTTATTCACCACATCCGTCATGCTGACAGCCAGTCCAAATTATCCTACATTTGTCTTCATTTTTAAACCTTGGATTGTATCCACACGAGCTATTCACTCAGGCCCCTTTGCAACTGACTTGGTTGCTCAGTGACAAAAAAAAACTCTTGCTTGTTATCCAAACCGCAAACGAAATCCTGTCTCCTCTCTCAAAGAGCTAATCCGTATTCACCTGATGAGCAGGTAAGTACTCTAAGCGGATGGGTATTAAGTTTTTTGCTCAATCCTTCCAACAGGCTTTGCAAGCCTGGTCTCTCATTCCCTGCTTCTTTGCCTTCCTCATCCCATTGGGGTCTGACTAAATTTCAGAGCCGACTAGTAACATACACTCGATTCATGTGACTCGAAAGGCATAAAAAGTCTCATTGTCCTCTGATTCCTCTCATTGCGTCAACCATCTGACACATGTTTCCATTATCCGCATCCTCATCTCTCCTTCCAGATCACTTGGAGCCAATGGTGTGGCTCCTTAATCCGCTGCGTGCGCCTTCATATTTACATACCAATTAATTTTATCCGCTTTTCTGTGTCGTCACGTAAATTTCTACAAACTGGAATCATCTGTCAAAAATTCATCACCAACTGAGGATTATTACCACCTCAGCCTTCACTCCGTTCCGTCCATGACACCACAGTCCGGCTCCAATACCTCAATTCTACAATGAACTCAATTCCCAACGCTTGTCACAAGTCCTTGTCACGGTGGAAACCATGATTTTGAAATGGTCCCAAGTCCTCTTGACTGTCAAAGACCACGTATACTCAATCACAAGCCCCGTTTCCCACCATTTCCAGTTTTCCAGTCAGTTACCTAAGCCTTTCCAGGCTATCGAGTAAATGTGACTACAGTCCATAACACGTGACAGGCAAACACAACTAAATCCAGAAGCATTTAGTCTTTGACACCCTTAGCATGATCACGGTAGAGGAAACCGGATTCATAGATTCATTTTCAATTAAAGTATACAACATTTCCACCTGAATACACAGCAAATATACTTGAGTTCCAAAATCGGACTTGCTACAGGTCTCATGTTGACACAAAGTCTTCATCGTCCTCTCCTCATCTCATTTCAGGACCGTTACGCAAGGTATAACGGATTTTCTCAATTCCAAAATCTCATGTCAAAATCTACTCCCTGCATCTTTCAGCCCTTGCTTTTGGGGCTTAATTTTCTCAAGCTCGAATTCCGAATTAACCAATCCTAGCGGCTCGGAGGCACGGGAACTTGCTCGAGTTCTCACAGAGGCTGTATTAACAACACCAGAGTGAGAAACCGGAGCAAACAGGAAGTCTGGTCCCTTTGTTTGCTCAACGTCGTGCAAAATTATTTCACCAGCAATTCCATACCGTCTCACTTGATTGCTCACGCGTTTGATGAAAATCAAATATTTGCTCTTGTTCAAGAAACTTAAAGCACCCACTCAATCTCATCCCCCAAACCTTATGCTCATTAAGCCGTGATCAAGATGAATCCTTTACAAATTTAATACAATCTCGCTCAGCTCATTCATCCACACATTCTTCTTCAAGGCGACAATACGGCGGACAAATTGTCTCAACTTTTCATTCTTGTCGTCTACTCCGTTCTCTGCTCCGTTTCATTTTCCAGTCAATGATCAACATCAGCATCGAAGAGCGACGGCCCTACTCTGGTCCTTGATCTTGTTCGATATATATGCACAACTAAGGCAATTTGTAAGCCGATGAGACACGTCGCTTGCAGCTTCGACTCCATTAATACTGCCACATCATCTCCACCGTTGCTAATTCGCATCTGGGTGCATGCATGGGAAACTGGAAATTGATTTTCATTCAGGAACAAGGGCAAATAGTACCGACCACCCAACCTGTTCACACTTCCATCGAGGCAACGTAATCCAAGGAGTGAAGGAACTGTTACATGCCTTTCTGATCTGTTTTTGCTTTCAATTAGTTCAAAAAAGTTTATTTCCGGTTCAAGAGCTGGGAACTCAGTAACAGACTGTCAGGTATGATGTAAACTACAGGTTCAAGTAGTTGAGATAAATGAATTACCAGGATCAATAATTATGCATCCACGACAATTATAAAAAAAATTACTCAACCCTATGTACCACAGTTATCACATGGTCCATGCACGACTGAAGAGACCTCGAAGATCACTGGATGGGCAACCTCACCAAGCAACAGGTCGCCCTTGAAGTAAGCGTGGGCAGCGGAAAAAGGAATGCTCCCTGGTGAAAATATTTTCCTCATCATTTCAAGTATGCACCAGTGAAAATCCTTTTGTCTCACCTTGGAACCATATCGAATTGGTGAAAATTCAAATCAATTTTATTTTATACCCGTAGCAGCAAGCTCTTAACCGAGATCCTACCGCCTGTTCAATGCCCACTCTCTTCCCAGCATTACACAACAGTACAATCCTGCTACACAATCTCTATTGTTTGATACTAATTCTAAATGGATTTCCTCTCCTCAACTACAGTAGCTCAACCGACATCTAGCGACAAAGAGACTTTCACCTTATTTTGATTCCTCTACTACAGAAACTATGAGTTCTTTCACCGTGTAAACTCCCATTGTTTCTTTTAACGAATAAACGTCAATCTCACCTAAAAGGCATGCTATCATCGCATAATTTTCCATCACCTTTTGTTTTTCTCAATCGCTTTTCACCCTACATTCCTTCCGTCTCACTGCAATACTTGAGCCATAAAATCACCCAAATCCGTAATGCAATACCATTGATCTCCTACGACTCTCGACTCTTTGCAATTCACCAAGCTTTCATATCCCACACTACTGGCACTAACCCTCCCCCCCCCTC
>VRMD01000997.1:0-19692 GCA_009872375.1 Sminthurides bifidus | reverse complement strand
CAATCTGTTGCTAAGGAACAGAAGATAATGAATTATTTCCATCGTATTATCTCAAATTATATTTAAAACATGAATGCGCGGAGCTACAATTGCTGTCGGGTAATACGGACGACGACCATACATGATCAAGATGCAAAACTATCATGATGCTGCAAATCAGCTCCGAAAACACATTTTAAGGAACGGGCGGTTTTAAGAGCTTATTTTTACTAAATTAAGAATACCATGCAAGCTCATTAAATAAATTACGTTATCCTCCAGATCTAGTTGTTCCGGCACGGCGGCTCTAGTACGCAATTTTTCGATGAGTGAGAAAATGACTTCCTTCCAAAGGCGTTATAGACTATGAATAGAAGTTGGCCCTTGGAAACTGACGAGAATGTTTGGAGTGGTTATGGTATGATATTGGGATTTATATTCGACTTCAATGATGGAGTTTGACCTAGCGTCAACTTGTGCAGTAGGCTGCAAATACAATTTTGTTGCACTTTCGGCTTGATCGTTCATTAGCATTCCAGGAGCGTGGAGGCGGTGAGAGGTGGTCAAGTCGTATCCATAAATTAATTATGCGGTTCAATCTGGGCGGTCGGAGAAGAATTTTTGTGCATGAAATTAGTTTATTAGAAAGGATTCGTTTCCTTCAGGGTTGATGCAGTATGAAATTCTGGCCACTATGTTGTACTGGATAGTTACTGAAGGGATGTGAGATGTGCAGCAGGTTATGAGAGACGACTGACGCCAAAAAAGTCAAAATTATACAATTTCCACAAGAGGGAATGGTTTGTTTTATCATCAGCCAGATAAAATTTTGCAGGTGAATCATTTCAGTTCGAAAGCTAATTCAAAGTGTACTTACCTTTTTGTACCTTCTTGAAAACATTGGAAGATCTAGTGTTAGAAGGGGCATGGCGTGACTTAACGAAATGTAACTGCAAACGTAGATTCTCCATTTCGTAGACCCAAGCCATAACTTTCCCCAACTAAGGTTATAGACACCATGAACTAGTGATTTAAGAATAATCACGATGCACATGACTACAGGCCGTAGCTACGCTACTACTACTACTTAACGCCAAAGCTCTTATCTCATCGTGTAAAGTGCATGTGCATGTAGCTAAAGGAACTTGTCTGCTGGTAGTATCAAGAGAACCAAATGACAAATCGATATTTCTTCATTTTCGATAGTAATAATAGACTGGGTCTTTCGGATTGATTTTCTATTAATACACTGATTCAATACCAAGTCTTTTTGCGGAAACCAAAAAAATTCAATTTCTTATGTCTTACATTTCTGACATCTTGAACAGCATTACTCATAGAGGCGCACTGGGATAGTAATGCGGCAAAACATATTTTTTCCGTCCGGCTGTCTTATGAAAGGATAAATATAACGCGGTGCAAAAATTCATTTGTGATTGACATCCTGAACCTACCGATAGGAGGGGGGAATCAAAATCTATTAAAACATAATTGTGCTTTGGTAGTATGAAAAAGTTGAAGACAAAGACAAAAATAAGAATCTCAGGTAAACTCAAGTGGCTATTTGTAATGAATGTAGCCTGATGTCCACGAAGAAAGGGATGGGGAATCGGTTAAGAAAGATTTTAGGATGATGGAAGAGTGATGGAGCCGCGGACGCAATGAAGTTAACGACTATCATAAATATTTTTATTGCACTCAGAGCGTAGCTCTGACTGAGAAGATGCCGACGATCTGAAAATTCGGCCAGCTTCAAAAGGAAATTGACTGGCTCCTGTGTGGTCTGAGCTGGGGAGATTCCTGTCTGAGTGAGCCTCATCCGCGTCTTGTAGTCGGCTTTAGAATTAGATCATGATTCATGATACAGGTGAAGAGAAATAGAATCGTAGTTTCTTTCAAAACACAACCAACTACATACTACATATAAGGAGAAAGTTGAATACTCCGATGTGCCATTCATACATTACTTTACTGCGAACAATTTGGATCAAACCTTCCTGCCATGCTGAGTCCAGGAAGCCAAAAAATTGGTACGGCTTTAGAATTGCCATCACGGTTAAGATGAATATCTGGCATTACAATTTTTGCAACAAGAGACATAGTTGACTTTATTCGGTTGTCCAGAACTCATAAAATTGCTATCGACGCATACTTATACTTGGCTGCAATCTACTCAGTCAGGCAGTTGAATAACTAGCTCAGCAAATTATATTTGGACGATTAGAGATCACAGGTAAGTCACAAAATGAAAGTTTTATGCGTGTCAGATACAGAAAACCTAACAGCTGCAAAAATTTCCGCCCCCGGGTGGGCTCGAACCACCAACCTCTCGGTTAACAGCCGAGCGCGCTAGCCGATTGCGCCACGGAGGCTTTGTTGACTACCTGGAGCCCGCATTGCTTCAAGTCCTAATTTTCAAATCGTGGGGTGTGCTACCATGTGGATTTTCAACCTTTACCAGAACCCAGGACTACACTGCTGAACTAAACAGCCGACAGGCGAATAGGAGCATGGAAACTGCTCCGGGAATCTATTACTTCTATGCTCTTGCAAGTGAAGAAATGAAAAATCATGAATGTCAGCGCAGTGTAGTGGCCAGTTTCTTACTGTGATAAATTATACTGGTCTGGCTTTAATATTTTTAATTGCTCCGTGAAATCAAAGGTCGGTTAGTTATACAATTACATTCGTTTGTCTAAAAGTTGCTGCTGCTGAGCAGCGGCAAAAAAGGCATCAGTGCTTCATTGTTGCTAAATGCCTGCAATCGCAATCTAGTGCTAGTCAGGTCAGTAACGTTTACTGATGTAAATTATACTCTTGTACTGAACTTCAAATTAACAAACCATCGACTCCAGGAAAGAGGAAGATTCATCAGGTGAGTAATTTACGAAATTTTAATTTTTAAGAATTACTTGTTGTAAATGTTGTCACAACAATCAACCCTAGGCGACTCTCGAAAGAAGTAGTTTGCCAAGAAAAGGAATTTGTTAGTAGCCCATTTGCAATGGGATTTAATGTTAAGACGAATTGCCGCAAATATTTTGGCAGAGTTATGTTGGAATTTGAATGAGCGTGTAAATCTTAAGGTAGAACATTAGATGGTCATTATAAGAACAGAATGCCGTGTAAAGTTTAAGTTAAGAGCTTGCAGATGCTTTCATAAGTTGTTTTTGCTGTTTCGCGAAACACAAGCAGGTTATATTTTTAGTGATGTAAGCTGGATATAACAGGACACAATTGGCAAACAAAAACAACCCTCTTGTGAAATCATTGCAATGAGTGCATTAAAAGCAGTTTTAACTACATTCTGCAACCATGAACTTGAGGCAATTATTGTCAGACTTTTGTTCTCCCTGTTTTCTCTGTCTTGTGCGATTTAACGTGTATCGAAGTAACTGACTACCTATCCATGCATTAGATCGTACTATCGTTTCTCATTGGCGAGGTTAATTAACGGCCTCGGTTTGCTGGTAGAAGAGATGCTCCAAACTTGGATAACTGAAAGAGTCTGTAATTGTTTTGCACGATACGAGGCACGCATTGCAGAAGTCCAGCCGGTTGCTCTCTCCTTCTGCAACTTTTACTTGTAAATATTCTGAGGACCTCGCCTCGGACTCAAGATTCAAGAGCATCTCATGATTTATTTTCTGACAATAAATACTAGCTCTGCCGTACTACTTCCTTTCAACCCGGCCTTGAATCATGCTTAACTGTCTTCAGAGAGAAGAGCTACTCAGGAATTCTCAGCAACTCAGTGCCTGCAGGAATTGGCTGTGAAACAAGTCAAATTCTTTTCTTTGACTTAGAATGACATCGAGATCCTCTGCGAATCGATGAGGAGAATTGTACTTGAGCTCGTGATTGTGTTCTATTAGGAGGATAGTCCCGTTGAAAATCCAAGTTGTGACTCTAGTGTAGTCGTGGGTGACTTTACAATTCATTTTTGCTTTAAAAGTTCAGTGTCTTCTACTATCTTATTCTTTGGGGTAAAAATTTTTGCTAGTTAATGCACGAGTTTCCTATTTAAACGCGATTCGAGTTGTAGTCGTCAGGCTATCGCTAACTGACAAAGAAATTAGCGATAGTGGCGGATTTGATAGTTGCCTATCAGTGATCTTATGCATAACCGTATACCGTAATGGTGAGAAGGCCAGTGTAACATTCAGAAGTTGCAGTGTGCTTACCGATATTGACGCTTGATTTGAACTGGTTGAAAGACGCCTGGTATTGAAACTGTGGCAAGTCATTGGTGGCAGCTCTAACGGTTGCTCTCTATTACGAGGAAAACTGCTACTTGAGCGTGCCAAAAGTTTGTTGCAGTAACCTTGGGGAGTCAGTTCGCCTTTACCAGTCATGGAATAGTCACGTTAACGGAACAAGTAGGATAGAACTAAGAGAAGATTAAGATTTAATGCAGACCATAATAGGAGCTTACCCGGTTTGCAACTAAAGCAACATAGTTGCGTGGCTGCTTCTCTGATTTCACGGCTATATTTTACATTTACGAGAGACGGTGGCAACTTTAGATCGGGTCGTAAATACAAATATGATGTAGTAACTATAGCACCAGGAGTAACGCATTTGAATTCAGATTCTTTTCTAACGCAGATTTGTTTCTTTACCATAAAGGAACTGATTCATGAACTCTCGAAATGGCTGCTAAATCAGAGGGTGCTCCGGTTCCAAAAAAGCAGTTCGCGTAAGTGTTTCAATAATCATGCCATATCCTATCTCTGAGCTTTATGGAGTCGTGTAAGTATTGTACCTTTCTTGTTCTTAGATTGCTGCCAAAGATTATTAACGGTGGAATCGCAGGGGTAATTGGGGTGTCATGCGTTTTTCCTTTGGATCTAGTCAAAACCAGGCTGCAAAATCAGACCATAGGGCCAAATGGCGAGAGGATGTATGCATCCATGTGAGTTGTTCTGTAAATAGTTTCGCATCTCATGTACTAATGGTTCATTTCAGTTTTCATGACATGATCATGCATATACTTAACTCGTAGTGATTGATTGCTTCAAGAAAACATACAAAGCTGAAGGTTACTTTGGGATGTATCGAGGATCGGCTGTGAATATTTTACTAATTACTCCAGAGAAAGCCATTAAGTTAGCTGCGAATGACTTTTTTCGACATCATTTGCAAACCAAGGATGGAAAACTCCCTGTGTTCCGGGAAATGATCGCCGGAGGTTCCGCTGGATTTTGCCAAATTGTGATTACCACCCCGATGGAACTTCTGAAAATACAGTTGCAAGATGCCGGAAGATTGGCAGCACAAGCTAAGACCACAGGTGGGACATCGAATGTTCCGAAGCTCTCGGCTACAAGTATTGCTATGGATCTTATCCGAACAAAAGGAATAATTGGTCTGTATAAGGGACTTGGTGCAACCATGCTACGCGATGTCTCGTTTTCAGTGGTTTATTTCCCTCTTTTTGCCAGGCTGAATAGTTTGGGCCCGAGAAAGGTATGAAGTAGCAAATAGTAAACCCATTATTTAGTTTTCATCTTTCTTGAAAAATATGAACAACGAGGCTTATGTTTAAATGAATTCTTTGTACAGGCCGAATCTGACGAAGCAGTCTTCTGGTGGTCCTTCTTGTGTGGATGTGCGTCTGGATCCATAGCAGCAGCAGCCGTGAATCCATTTGATGTTGTTAAAACGCGACTGCAACTACTCAAAAAAGGTGCTGGAGAAAAGACGTACTCTTCGGTTCCTGATGCATTTGCGTAAGTATTGCATGTCAGTTTAATTGACATAGGCCTGTTTGGAAAAATGAACAAGTATGATGAAAATGCGGACCATTTTGTAAAACCAAAATATTCGTGTTCCAATCAGAATTTTTATCAACAGGAAAATCATGAAAGATGAAGGTCCCAAAGCATTTTTCAAAGGAGCAGGATGTCGTATGATAGTCATAGCTCCGCTGTTCGGCATTGCACAAATGGTCTATTTTTTCGGTGTTGCGGAATATCTCTTGGGAATAAAGAAATAAGAGGATTACCCATTCTAACTTCCATAGACTAAAAATACTTCAGCTCCTTGAAGTAACAAAATCAAACGTTGCACGGAGAATGCGAATACCCATGGGATTAATCGAGTCAACTACAGCGGAGCTATTGCAAAAATCTAGTTGTACAATCGCAGTAGATCAAGTAAATTGTAGTCGGAGCGTGATATCGTCAACTTTGAAAAAGCTCTTTGTGGGCTTGGGAAAACCAGTTGTCTGATGTGGACAATACTCGTAGAAGGTAAGGCACTCGCAAGGTGCTATTAGAGTAACTGTGTTGTTAACTATCTCAACCGACGTCTATGCCAGGATCATACGCTTAAAACAAGCAATGTCTTGAGGTGCTGACAATAATCGAGGCAACCGCAACACTGGTTGGTTGTGCTGGGAGCCTTTGTCAATGCAGACGTAGGCTGTAGGAATGGCAAGATTTGTGTTAGAATAATCGTAGTTGTCAAGTTTATGCCGCAGGTACGCCAGTTTTGTATTCACACAAGTTTTTATTGGGAATAACTCGGTTAGGTTTGGAATGAATGATTTTCCTACGAAGGCATTTTTGACCTCAAGTGGGCCAAGTTAGCAAGGAATTCGTACCCGCTTAAACTTTCTGAGTTTATATATACTTCGTGTCTCTTTTACCGTCGTTTATATTGCTTAGTTTCTTCATTCTGAACTAATCGATTGTTGATGTTTTATTATGAATATGCTTCAAGACTTTTTCTGTTTGTACCCGTATATTGAAAACAGCTATGCACCATGGAATGGCTTTCCGTGTGTAACAATCAATTACTACCAAACGGTAGCTCGTAGACGATAGACATTCCTGGAGACAATAAATCAATGTGATTATTCAAATAACCATCATAACAGTTTTATTTGAAGGCCTATGTGCAGTAAGGAAACAGAAGACAATGGGTAGCAAGATTAGGGAAGCGTAACTAACATAATATTATGAATGTCTTATTTCATATACATCGCTTTCTTTCGCCTATGATTATGATTTTTCATAAAAGAAGGTAACCAGTGCTGAACGGTTTTAAAAATTATGGTGTATACTCTGTCGTTACAACCTCCATACGCTTCAGCACAATCCTTGGTTCCTGATAAACCAGTCTTGATAGCCTCTTCGCTCTCTGGAGACATTTCTATCAGCCTCTCACTGCGTTCAATAATTACATGCTCGCATACATATAAGGTACTAAATTAAGTCATTTAATTTGGACCACAGACAACTCGGAAAAAAAAGAATATGCTTGTTCATTTACCTGAACCATCGTATGACTCTTAATACTCCTGGTGGCAATCGATGAATGCTTTCATGTGCGTGACACAAAGACAAAAGTTTGCAATGGCCTTCCATTAACCCCGGTGGAAATAGTACGAAGGGTTCATGCTCGAATTCAGGCAAGGAAAACATATTGTCAAAGAGTAGACCGCTAGTATTCAACTGCTGGAAGTCTAGACTTCTTGGTATCGTATCTTGATGCTGCCCAAGGACGTATTTTCGAGACGGTATTCCAAACATATAACCTACAATTGAGAAAAGACTTGCTAGTTGTCCATTGTCCAGTATTAAAGTTCACAAATTCAGACTTACCAAAAGGAGATGTGATGACACCAAAGAATAAAATAAACAGCATACAGATCGACAAAAACACAGATACTGAAGATGCAATGGGGCGAATGAAGATGTTTGCAATGTCGTAAGGGACTGACATTTTCATGCCCCCCAGCAAAGGCATTACGTACTGGGACTTCCCTGCAACCTCATTGCCACAATACAGAAATATGAAACACACATAAACAACTAAATGCAATTTTTGCTTGAACGCAAATTTGTTGACCCATTATTTCATTAACGTTGAGCTGCACCAGTGTCACCGATTTGGCAAATGCAAAAAAGGTCAAGATTATTTCAGCCAAGGGCACATACAAACACGCAAAAGCTTAGAATAATCAACCACAGTTCCCACTGGAATTAAAGCACAGTTAGGTCCCACTAGTCAAAAGACTTGTACGGCTAAGCCTAAGAGTCCAATAGAACTTGGACTGTGTCTCTTGAGGCAGCTAAACTTTTAGTAGCTACGGTATGGTAAGAACTTTAGCCACAGACGCGATACATGGCATAGAGATTCGGTCGTTGTCACTGACACACAGGGAATGTGATTATCAAAACGTGAAGAAAGAAGGATGTAGATGGTTCAAGAAAAAATGAAATTCCAAAAAACTCATTTTAATGAGCTTTTAATGACAGATTTTGAGGAGAGAAAGGACACGCCACACAGCATAAGCGAATGACCTCATGATTATTTCTGGCCTCTCACTAAGTGGTCCAGGTATTTGAAGTCTCAAGAACCCGTTAAAAAGTCCCTGACGTTGCCTTTTTAACAAGTTGAGCTTGTCTTGGGTAACGTGAGACTACATCCAAAAGAATGGGAGAGTTGTCGTTTGAATTGTCTACGATTTGGCATCTAATTTTGAGAAAATATTTTCAAAGTCGAATTTTGCCCTACTAAAAGATTTGAGGATAGAATCTTTCCTGACCCTGACTTATATCGATTTTAACCTTGCGTTAAATCTGTGTAAACGTTGCTACTTCAGATTGTGATTTGGTTTAAGCGGTCCGCCGCTGTCGTACAGAAATTCTTCTTGCACTGCATCCATAAACCATGTGACATTGTTAATCTCACAAGAATCCCCTACATCAAACCTTGCGCACAGTGGATAAGTGAGGTTGTACCGTAACCGTACATTTGTTAAATGCAATTAGTTTACTTTCGTCATGAAGGTGTAGTGTTATTGAAATGGCCACTTGAACTCTGAGTGAGGCAATCGTGCAATGCGTGCAGGAAAGATCTGCCTTGGTAAAAGCATACTGTTGCTTTGAGCTGACAGAAACGATAACATGATATTTAGACATTGACGGCTTAAGTGTAGACGTTCAGCCTATATCAGATACGCTAGCAGAATACTTTTAAAACTTCCGTTATCCAGCCAAGCCTCTTTCCAAGTGTTCAGCTTGCCGCGAATGTTCGACGAAATGCTTAAAATCGGGGTGTGTCATTTATATAGCACGTAAATGCGCATGAAGGAAAACAGTACAGAAAGAGAAAATTTTCTTGGAGTATTGTTGACTTTTGCATGAAAGAAATAGTCCGAGGAAGAAAACTGGACGCTATTCTCAGATGGTCCTGGGATTTTATCTTGGTAATTGCTGAAATTATTGCAAGTCAAGTAAGAAAAGTGCTTTGGTATGAAACAATTGTGTACCGTATTGAAATCTATAATCAGCTGTCTTTCTTGAATCGCACGTAAAGAATTTTGAGTGCATTAATATAAGGCTAGCTTAATTTGGTCGGCAGATTGAAAATTTACTTGATAACAGCCTTAACATTCATTAATAATTTTTAGGTTCAAGACGGAGTTTGACTTAACACTATAATTTCTAACTCGGTTCTTGCTGAACATCAGTGGCAAAATGAGCTCTGACGATGCCAAGTTCGGGGTTAGCATCCCGGAAGATATTGAGAAAGGGGGTAAGTAATTTATAGTAGTGGTTTTCCGTCACTCAACTGCGTTGCATTAACACTTTCGTGGTTGCCTTGTTTCCGCTCATCAGAATCACTTACAATGATGTAGTAGTAGCCGCTTTCGGTTGTGGTTGTCATAATAAAATTGTTTAGCTTTGGATTGTGAATTTTCGCAAGTTCCACCCACACATCGAGTAGTATTTACTAGAATAGTGAATCATTGCAGTGTTGATAAGATTAGTTTCTTGTTGTACAGTTTATGGACTGCAGGTTGGTCTGGGCGATCATTTGTGACTGGTGTTCGCGTGAGTGGAATACGTGCTGAATTCTCATTGTTTTTTTGTAGATTTAATGGCTGCTACCAGCTTGCTCCAGCAATAAGGCCAATGATGTTCGGGCACAGCGGGTCAATTGGCAATCGTATCTTCAGTAAGTGATCCAAGTTCATGTTGTAAATGTTTTGCCCCGACTGAATGAAAATTAAGGTAATAAATAATTAACGTGATGCTATCCGTAGATGTCAGATGATTTCCCAGGAAGATTTCAACTTTATCGTTGCTTTTGATGGAGCTTCTGGGAAAGCGAAGGACACATTATTGGAAGAACAGAAAACGCAGTGTGCGAAAACTTTTTTGAACCTTATGGGCCATGTTTCCAAAGACCAAACCATTTATTACATTTTGGTGCTCATCGATGATATGTTGCTGGTATTTGAAGCTGATTATATTAGAGTAGGAAGTGATATTGGTTTTTACCTGGAATGAGATGCTAATTGTTTGCCATTTGTGAAGGAGGACAAAAATCGGGTGGAAATTTTCAAGGAGTACGCCAAGAAAAGGAAAGAGTCTGTTTGGGCTCCATTCTTGAATATGCTTAATCGGCAAGATGGGTTTATCACAAATATGACGTCTAGGATCTTAGCGAAGATGGCTTGCTGGAGTAAGGATCTTATGGATGGATCTGACCTGCATTTTTACTTGACCTGGCTGAAGGATCAACTTCGAGTACCCGTAAGTTGTTTTTAAATCGCAGCAGTACCGCTAACTTCAGTTTAGAGATGAACTCAGTTGTCATGCAAGTATCTACTATTTAGACTAATTTAAAACTAGGCAATAATCTTATAAATTAATTTCATTGGCACAAAAGTTCTCAAGGCTATTTATTATATTGCTGCCTAGGAAAACGAGTACATCCAGTCTGTTGGGCGTTGTTTACAAATGATGCTAAGGATCGAAGAGTACCGATTTGCTTTTGTGGCTGTGGATGGGATTTCAACAATCGCATCAGTACTTTCTGGGCGCCACAACTTCCAAATTCAGTATCAGCTTGCCTTCTGCATCTGGGTGCTAACGTTCAGCCCTTCTCTAGCAGAGAAAATGAATAAGTAGGTTACTTTGAAGTACCGTGAGCTATATTTGAGTATTATCTGGTTTTTCTGTCGTGAAAATTCTATTAATAGAACACTTATGTGGATAATTCTTGAATTTAAGGTACAATGTCATTCCAATCTTAGCGGATATTTTGAGCGACAGTGTGAAGGAGAAAGTGACAAGAATTGTCGTGGCCGTTTTCCGCAATTTAATAGAGAAACAAGAAGACGCTCAAATTTGCAAAGAGAATTGTATTGCTATGGTGCAGTCGAAGGTGCTAAAACATTTAGAGATTCTTCAGCAGAGGAAGTTTGAGGATGAAGACATCACGGCAGATATCACTTACCTTTACGAGAAATTACAAGAGTCAATCGTCGACCTAAGTTCGTTTGATGAGTATGCATCGGAGATTAAATCTGGTCGGCTAGAGTGGTCACCTGTGCACAAGTCAGAAAGATTTTGGAGAGAAAATGCCATACGATTGACTGACAAGAACTACGAGCTGCTAAAAATTCTCATTCACCTCTTGGAGTCTAACAAAGATCCGCTTGTTCTTGCGGTGGCCTGCTATGATATCGGGGAATTTGTGCGACATTATCCTAGAGGAAAGACGTAAGTTTCGATATTTATCTATAAAATTTTTGTGGCTGGGCGTAGGATTGCTAAAAGGTATGAAATTTTTGTGGTATTTTAGTATCATTGAGCAGCTTGGAGGGAAACAAGTTGTCATGGCCCTACTGGCTCATCAAGACCACAATGTGCGTTACGAGGCATTGCTGTGCGTCCAAAAATTGATGGTGCATAATTGGTAAGAATGGTTTCAATAGAAAAATGATCACGAGCTACTCAATCAAGGTAATTTCTAACAAACAAAAAAAAAATCCTGCAGGGAGTATCTTGGAAAGCAGCTCGAAAAGGATAAAGATACCAGTAAGACTCCCGCCAAGGCAGCCGCTTAACTTTGTCTAAGTCAATCTTCCTCAAAAGTCAAAAGGGCGATACATCGTAAACGTTCAATATCACAGTGCTAACGTCTCCTCGTCTTCGGCATTTTTTCTAGTAAATGTAGCGTAGTTCAAGATTAGGTGAGGTGATGGTACTAATACAATAATTCGAATAAGAAGCTTCCGTTCATCATTGCAGTGTGATAAGCACATTCCTAAAGCTCCGAAATAGCTGGAAAGATCAACTATCCCCGTGTGAGTGTATTTGCGTTGCTTGCTGTGGCAGGCTCCTGGTATTCTGAACGGTCCGTCATTTAGTCAAAGTGATCTGGTTTCATAGTCAATCAAGGAGAGTTTTGCAGATCGTTCGGTAGTGGTTTTAGGACCGAATTGATTTTTGTGATATGATTACTACGATAAACTGTCATAGGCTGTGTTACAAGTAAAAATATCTTATTTGTGGAAACCGAGTAGTTGCAGTATGTAGCTCATCTTGTGATCGTGTAGTAGAATTACAATAATAAAAACAATTGTAGAGCGCAATTGGTCTTGCGGAGTTGGTGTTTTATTGACCCTGCTAGCTGAAGCACAGGACTCGTCATTCGCAAAAACATCGCGCTAAAAACGCATGCTGAGCAATCGTGTAAACATTTTTTGTCTCAAAATGTGTACCTCGGAAACACTATCCCTCCAGGCAAAAATTTCTCGAGCACTTGAGCGCAGAGCCTATCTCTCATGATGTACTGCAACATGATGGAGTAAAATTTGCATGCGAGATGACTATGTATAGGGAATTTTACACTGCACTCAATTCATAACCCTTTATTTCGGTAAGGAGAGTAAGAACGTGTTAACATCTGCCGCGATGTAAATATCACGTCAGGTTTTGCCGTTAGAATCCTTCCGCTAACATCTTACTGCGACTTGAGGTAGAGTTAACAGCTAACGTGTGGTGTATAGACTGGTTGCAACTCTTTCACAGAAGATGCGTTCAAAATGAAAAATTGTGCTATGTACTGGTTGAGGTTGTGCTGTCTTATATCCGCCACGTTGAAATTGTACACGGATGCACTTTACACACCAGCCGAATCTCCGTAAGTGTTTTTCGAACACACCTCACAGGTTGGTTCCATAAAGTGAGATGAGGAAGCCAACCCGAGTAACTTACCTTGGAGAATCCAGCTTCTCCTATTAATGAAGGTATTAATGTTAACTAAACGCGAGTTGTTTAATGTCCCACAGTTGCAAAGATGACCAGTTTCAAGACTTCGAATCTGGTAAGTGCTACACAGAGCAAGATCCTCCATGCGGGAAAAACATGGTCTTTGTTCCCGTAACACAGTATCCTGACTTCCGCTCCTGTGTTTGTGCCAATGACACTCAGCGGGCGCTAGTGCCACATCCGAAAACGAAACAGTGTTATCATGTTTACAGTCAAGTGAGAACAAAACATCATCGTTGCATCAAATTCGCTGCTGTCACTGTCAGTATAAGTGCCTGATTAATAATTTATTTTTGTATTTAATTTTTTCAAAAATCAGGGACCTTGCAAAAAGAAGGAGTGGATCATCGTTAAGCACAACATGTTGCCAGCATGCGTGCGAAATCCGTGCTGGAACGTCTCTACCAGTGACACTTCCATGCCCGTCATCCTGTTTGAAAGTCAATGCGTTCCTTTGCATTCAAAGAACGACAACTGTTCCAATCCCAATGAACGAGTAATTTTGTACAAAGGTTACATACCACAATGTGGAATCGTCGTACCTTCGACCTATTGCATTGGTGGCGTGTGCGGAATGGAAAACCCCTGCACCCCCCCTGAACTTCTTAAGCCTGACAACACTTGTACGGAGCCGATTGCCTTCGATTTTGGACACGATTTTTAAATGTAGCTTTTTGTGCTGTCAATCGTCAAAATACCGTTAAGTGGGGCCTAAGCCTAAAGCTTGACCAGTTACTACCCGCAACGATTTTCGTGTTAAATAATTATAAGAGCAGGATTTAACATGTTGGCATTTATTAGGGTTTAAAAAATTTTCAATGACATATTTTAACGACTGTGTTGAAAGGTTTTAGCTCATGTAATACCATGTAGAAAAGTACAAAGTACTATCAGTCAATTACTGGGGCGTTAAAAATAAAAATAGTACAATATCGTGGCATTTTGACGAAGATAGATATCTCAAGACATTGTTAACCCCCGAAACGTTTTGCCGCGACCCGGAATCGGCACTGCGATGCTTGAAGTATCATGTATCAATCATACCAATGGATTTTAGTTGGCTATGCATTTTCTTGTGTGCGCTTGCAACTCCTTAGGAGAAAGTTCAAAGTCAATCCCTTATGACTTGAGGTCCTCCGTGATCTCACCATTCGCATTATGATTATTGTTATGACAGAAATACGACGATCCATCCTCAACATTTTCCCTTGGCTACAAACAATCCAGACGAAAACCGAGCAGTAAAGAAATGTGGAGAATTTAAAAAGCAACCTCCCTTAGCAAGATCCGGCAACATTCTAGGAATTATGCATGCGTCATGGGGATTTCTCAGATTCTATGTGCAAATTCTAGACCAGACACGGCTGCAAAACAGCATCTTGTAGCATAATCTTTCTTTGCTCGGTGTGATAGAAATACGATTCAAGCAAAGAGTAAATCACATTACGCTCAGCATCTTGTCAAAGGTCTTTTTCCTTCCAAGGAGCATAAAATAGATTCCAAGTTCGACAGTTTCTCAGTCAGCGTTCATACAAAGCTTCATGGAGGTTATAAAAGTCCAAGTTGATTCCAGTCAACAGAGCTTACTACAAAGGATCCAGTTTCTAACAACCATACAGGATTATACGAACACATCGTTCAATCGAAATTTAACATAACAGAATGTTACTCCAAGAATTACTGTCATGGTTCCTCGTTGGGGCAATCAGCGTCTTGGAAGAGCCCGTCAATACCACGTAAGCGTCTGTCACCTGTATTTGTAGATATTTGAAGCCTGATGCGTTTTAAAAACACGTTGTAACTATTACCGTATGCTTTAATTTGTTAATTGTTTCTCATAATCTTCCCTGATTACAGGTGCTCGGGAATGAGACTTTACTATCCTCCAAAGCAGTCCTGTCTTCCGTACAACGTAAGTCATCCTAGACGAGGACCGTGCCCTGCCGGATTGATTTTTACCAAAGTGAGTTCGGGGTCCTCCCTTGGAGAATGTACGTGTTCAGGTTCTGAATCAATGCTTTCCGGAAGGGTAGCTTTCTACCGACCCAAGGAGAAGCGTTGTCATCACATTTTTACACAGGTACAAAGTTCTTCAAAAGTGTTTCTACGAAACGAAGCAAAATAACGTGAAGTCAATCTTGTTTTATCTAGGGTCCTTGTAGGGCAGGCCAATGGATAGACTATGATGTAGCCAAGGGTCCCTTCTGTGCTGAAAATCCGTGCAAGGAATTGCCACGACCTGTTATTGTGTTCGATGGCAACCGAACTTGTAAAAGTTTAGGTGAAACTTGTCGTGTGGGTTTGAGACATACCGGGACAATCGAATTTGTGCGTGGTGACATTTATCCTACTTGCTCAAAGCACTCAAGATCATTAGGGGCGGTCACATCAACATGCGCCGAAGGAACTTATAGAACTCATGATGGACACCAGTGCGTTGTGCCAATAAATTTTGAGCTTGACTTTTAAATAATTACTGAAGGTTGCTTATTTATACTGACAATTTAGTTCTGGAAGACTTTTGCTCACGTTTTAGTGTTAGAGAGATAATGTGCCTCTGCTATCGACTGATTAATCTTAGTTCCAATCGTTTTAATCCTGCGAAGAGGAATAAAGTCTTTGAAACAAATAAAGCAAGCATTGCCAGATAAAACGTCTTGAATACTACAACGCATCTGCGCGTGTCTCAGAACTCGCCTTTCTTGAAACATTCATTAATTTTCCAATTTAGGAATGAATTCTTAAAAGACATTCTTTGCTTTTTAAGGATAGAAGTTCGTCAGGCAAGAAAATTGGTCAGACGCTTTTGAGATACGGTGAGTCCGGATGCAGTTCTGCTTCTAAAAGCAGAATCTCTGGTTCTGTGGACATGTAAATGATGTTACTTGAAAGATTATGCACTAGGTTTGAACAGAAAGAACAAATAATGAGCACTAAATCAAGGCGCATGTGCGTGTACACCAAAAGGTGATGCAGTGACGAAGAGGTCAATAATCCAAGGTCACACGACGGTTCCTCTACCCATACAAACTGTAACTCGTGAAGGATTCCATGACGAAGGCGAACTAGCTCTCAGCTAATATTATTTGGGTCTGCGGATGACTGCTTGATACTGTCACTGAGTTACATTTTAAGAACTGTTATTTTCTGACCGAAATAAAATATGGAAGTGGTTGTCATTGGAGCTGGGGTAATTGGTTTGAGTAGTGCAATTGCCATCCAAAATTTGCGAGCCCGTCCTCAAGTTACGATTATCAGTGAAAAGTTTTCACCGCAGACTACGGGGGATGGTGCGGCGGGGCTTTGGGGGCCTTATTTGCTTGGGGATACACCACCGGAGAAAGTTCGGTATGACGTGAACATAGCACCACAAGATTAAACACAGTCTCGTTTATAATGCAAGATATGTGAGTCACGATTAACTGTGATTTTTGTGCTTTTAAAAAGGCGATGGTCGGAAGACACGCACAAATACTTCCACCGTCTCTGGATGTCGGATCTCGGTGGTGTTGTGGGTATATGCATGATGCCATGCACAAGAGTCACGAAGGATGTCGTATCATCCGATCCGGAGTGGAAGGATGTCGTCTTCGGATATCGAAACCTAACAAAGGATGAACTGGACAAGTTCCCTATTTCCCAACTGAAGTAAGCTAGTGATGACTTCGTGTTTTACGTAAAAATCCATGATGTCTTAATAAGAGCATTATCTCATATTTTTAGCCATGGAAACGAATTCGTCACATTCACATGTGAGCCAACAAAATGGTTACCATTTCTGCTGCAACAATTCCAACAAAATGGGGGAAGAGTAATCAAAGGCACTGTTGATAGCCTTGATCGGCTGAGTGACAAGTTTGATATCATAGTAAACTGCTCTGGACTAAATGCATCTTCACTTGTTCCGGATAATTCAGTCCAGCCAAAAAGGGGTCAAGTCATGAGAGTGAGTTAGCTAAAAGCCTTCAGATAGATTTTGCTCATTCTATGATAAAATTGTTATCACTAATGACTTGCTTCTCTCAGGTTGAAGCTCCAGAACAGAATCACATATTGCTTGATGACAGTGACGATGGTAACTACATCATTCCCAAGTAAGTCATTTGTAAAAAGAGCAACAGGTACCGTCTGGAGCCAAGTCTGTTAAGCTTTTGGTTAAATTTCTAGCCAAGAAACTGTAGTTCTTGGAGGAACTCATCAAGAAAACGATTGGAATCTGAACACTGATCCGATTGATACCCAATTTATTAAGGACGGCTGCTTACGCATAAACCCAAGTTTAAAGGTAACTTTTGTAGCGATTGCAGCATAAGGAAAATATCACTTAAGGGACTGAGAAGAAAGCGGGACAAAGAGATGGCTTGAAAAATGGCTAATACTGGCGTAAATTCTGATCCAAATAACTACAAAGAGCTTGGACTTTGAACTTTAGTATGCAAAAGTTGTAAACCACTGGGTTGGACTTCGACCGGGACGATCCAGCGTGCGCTTGGAAAAAGAGGTCAGACAAAATGGGAGGCAAAAGTCGTACACGGTAAGTATGGACCTATAATCGCTATTCTCACTAGTTTCCACTTGGATGCTAAGTATGTGAATTACAGGATTTGCCAACGCAATGGATTTTGGTAAATAGTATATTGCATTTGAAAACACTTACATGAAACAGAGAACATGGCGATATCCAGCCATGGAAATATTAACAGATGTACAAATCACGCAGTAACTATCTGCACATTATAATGCAACAAAGTAGCTACTCAGTGAACACCCCATTTTTCTTCGAATCCGCTGGTAAGTTTCGCACATGCTAGGGCTCCACTGAGAGGATACGAGCTGATTGCTACTGTTTCTTCAATGTAGTCAACTTCAACCTGTATACATAAAGGAAAGTTAATTAGCTTTTTATCTTTAGCATTTTGCTTGAAAGCAATACAGGCTGCAGAAAAGGCTAGGCTCTGTTACCTTTCCATGAGCCATTGCTCCAACGACAATTGCAATAGGCTCGTCGTTTATAGGTATTTCCACTGGCCTTACTAACTTATCGGAGTTCACGCTGGTTCCTATTCTTCGGCATCCTACTGGCAAATGATCCGTTACAGGATTTCTAATCACTTTCAAAAGTTTCATTGGGCCATCCGAAGCACGGATTGAAAACTTGTGAAGTAGCTGAACTGTAAAAGAAACATCAGACATTACTTAGAAAAAACTATCCAGAAGTTTCCTTATCCAGAAGAGCTATTAACTTCATAACTTAATTACCCATGAGTCCAGCGAAACGCTTGTATGTTCTGGGAATCCTGGTTTGAGGATTTATTTCAATCAGAACACCTTTAGCAGTGTGGACATATACTTGCAACAATCCAGCTCTGTTTAAAGGTGAATCTAGTAGCATCAGTAAACACTGATGAGTTATATCAGGTCTACACTCAGCAGGATCGCGCTTGTGCTTCCGCAAAAATCCTAGATGGTCATCACAGTTCAGAAGCTCGAAGTTTGCACCAACTTTAGCCGTTTCTAGTTGAGCATTCTCTAGAATGACAATTAATCGCTTCTCTTGCTTCCTCATATGCGATACCGTCAAATGGGATGGTGGTAGATCCACCTCTGAAGGTTCTTCTTCCGCATCTTCAAGCTTCCTTTTACGTCCCATACTGAACAGCTACACGAACCTATGACCATAATTACAATTAAAATAAGTAAGAATATGAATCTAGTAGCATCAGTAAACACTGATGAGTTATATCAGGTCTACACTCAGCAGGATCGCGCTTGTGCTTCCGCAAAAAACCCAGATGGTCATCACAGTTCAAAAGCTCGAAGTTTGCACCAACTTTAGCCGTTTCTAGTTGGGCATTCTCTAGAATGACAATTAATCGCTTCTCTTGCTTCCTCATATGTGATACTGTCAAATGGGATGGTGGTAGATCCACCTCTGAAGATTCTTCTTCCGCATCTTCAAGCTTCCTTTTACGTCCCATACTGAACAGCTACACGAACCTATGACCATAATTACAATTAAAATAAGTAAGAATAGTAGAAATTTGATGAAATCAATAATTTAAAGAGCACACAATTTTTAGTTGTATACGAAACTTAATTACCTTTCAGAACTGCTGCTTGTGTAACAAAAGATATTGTGCTGGAACGTAGACTTGTTGCAGTAATATCAGGTTATTTAATTCACAGCACCTCAATCAATTTTTTCTGTACTGCAGTGACTTCAGACGATCGGCCATAAAAACCGCAACAGTATGTCTTGTGAAGAATAATTTTTAACTTTGTAACTTAATTCAACATGCTCATAAAACCACGTGTTTGTGAATTTGGACTGCGGTATCGCATTTATATGCATATGCATTGTATGTTTGTAAAGCTGGACAACAAGTCGCGCAGCTTTTAGCACTACATCTACGAATATGCAGCTGCAGGCTATAGACAACGAGTTTAGCGTATAATGAACTCTTCTGTCATTTGCCCGTAAAACATAGACTACTGTAGGCTTAAAACGTTTCGGCGAAAATACCTGAAAAGCTGTACACAACAATTATCACCAAGGTGATCGTGAACTTCATACCATGGTGATATATTTTTCATATGATAAATGTACTTCATTATGGTTTAGGTCGTCCATAAC
>VRMD01000996.1:0-19693 GCA_009872375.1 Sminthurides bifidus | reverse complement strand
AATGTACCCATGGTGAATGCAAACGGGAAACACAACTTCATTAACTTCCCTCCATAGGCTCAACCTGTACCGCTGGAACTCGTCCATAAGGTTGCTGGAAGCCGCGTTGCCGTTTCGCCAATCGTCACCGTGGAGCCTCGAAGGAGAAAGTTTCACAAGCCGATTACACTCACCATCCCTATTCCTCAGGGTCAAGATCCCAACTCTTCGCTTCGTTTACTATGTTCCATCACAGGTGAGCCCTTTCTCGTACTCTTCTCTCCGTCATCCTTCTCTTTCTTCAACGCTGTTTACTGTGTTTATAAAACCGATTGACGCTGCCGTAATTAATACTCATCTCCTTCTAATTAGAGTTTGCCTGTTCATGTATGTTTGTGCGTTGAGTATGGAGCTAGCCAGATAACTTTTGCAGTTGTACCATAAGTACCAGTTTTCAGCATTTTCCAGTTTCTTGAATAGATCAGGACTTGCCCTTTTTCCTGTTGACCAAATATGTACCGAATGATGCGACAGTATGCATTCCCCCCCCCTTGTACGAGTTTCATCCAGTGGTTTCTCAACCCTCTTTGAATTTAATGATTACTCATTTTCAAAATTTTTTCTGCAGTCCTACTTTCCAGTATCACAATCCAGCAGTAATGTTTGCTATCGAGCAAATCATCTTTATGAATTTGTGTTCAAGCTAGTTCATGCCATATGATTCATGAGACCCAATCAACTTTGGTTGGTTGTATGCCTCAATGGAATCTTTTCAAAAGAAGACCCTAGCAGCGCATTATCTCCTTGAAAATTGAATCATTCGAAACTCTTTGATAAACCAAATCGATATGAAGGAACTGCAGACGGAAGGAAGGAATTTTACGGATAAAGTTGCAGCTCAATAGAGTAACAGTAGTAAAAGTGCAAGTGATTTGGTCCCTGAGTGACATGTATGTAGTAATGAACTTTGTCTTGTAGAGTGAGTCGTGTATGAGCAGTGAGTTGTGATTAGTCCGTGGTAGAAAATCTTGTACGTTTTTGTATCGTTTCATTTATACCCAAATCCTCAAGGTCGAACAACGTAAGAGTGAGACACGGGCAGCTCCTTCTCTTTCCGGATAAGGACTAACAGTACTGTAAGAGCTGGTGTTGAATACATGATAAGGATCGAGCAATTCATCAATGCAGGGATATGAGGTGCATGATTTCTTTGACAAGCTTGAGAGAAATGCCGGGCTGTGAATAGTATGTTATTTCTTTGCGCTTCGCTGCAATAGAAGTGCAAATAGAGAATTACTCAAGGTAAAAACACGTTATGCTAGAGGGAGAGAATTCGGCCTTGTTTAGCTACATAGTAACTGGCTCTGTGTTGAAGCAGTATTTTTCTGTTCGTCCTCAAGAAAACGCTTCTCAATTTAACATTCCTTCATTTAGCCTACACAAACATACTTAGACTTACATTTATACATGCGTAGGACGGAATTATAGCAGGTTTGACTACGTGCTTTTGAAACCAGCTATGACATCGTAACGTACAAAATTACATGTACTGGCCACTACACAGTAACACTGGAGCGTACTACATGTCACAATGACCATGTTCCCACAATGTCACACATCACACACCCAGTAACCAAAAGCTCAATTTCACAAACGCTTCCGTCACCCACCACGTTCTATCACGTTAGGGAGAAGTTGTTTGCTTAAGCTTTTTGAACACAGTACAGGTGAAAGTACTTGGCAACAATACATTATGTCTCCTACTTTTTACAAACTCTCAATCGTGGATTTTTGCGGATGTGCGAAACAATAGTAGGTTATGGAAAAATTGTATTACTATTGTTCACTTACCTTTCTAGCTTATACATATAATGACATGAGTAATTCAATTAACTTTTTGCAAGTAACCAGTCCCGACATATCTTAGCATGAGATGAGGAACCTATGAAATGAGAATTTGGCCGGATTTTAGTGATGGCCGGTGCGTCAGTAGCTTGCTTTCACCACACAGAAACAATAAATCCGCCACAGATTCAAGTCAGTTTAGCAACATTCGAGGAGGTGTGGTAAAAACCAAGGGAGAGGCTATTGATTTCATATGCATGCCAAACTACCATT
The DNA here is from genome assembly GCA_009872375.1 of Sminthurides bifidus. Classification (NCBI taxonomy): domain Eukaryota; kingdom Metazoa; phylum Arthropoda; class Collembola; order Symphypleona; family Sminthurididae; genus Sminthurides; species Sminthurides bifidus. The sequence continues at coordinate 17,596 of VRMD01000996.1, read as the reverse complement.
TTATGTCTCCATGTTTGAGAAAGCTGGAACTGCTTGACGAGATTGACGAAGCTACTATTTTTGTGCGAGCAGAACCAATGAGAGAAAGTTCCAACAACTGGAACAGTCTTTTTCAAGCATCTTGTTTCAAGCTCCTCACTTTCGATGTTATCACTTGCAGAAAAGAGCGAATTTCGTATTATTTTCCATTTTCATCTCAGTAGGGTCATACACGGCCCATGTAAAGCGTTAGACTGATGAAGATGCTGAGCTAATCGGCTTAATAAATACTGCTGCCACTGCAATTATCTGTTTTGTATTGTATTGTTTGGGGCTTACTGAGTGCAGGCGTGTTTCGGAAAAGATCACTGAAAGGTAACTAACACAATCTTATCCCTCTTGTCTTATAGAAGTAAATTCTTCTCTTTTTGTCTACCATTTTAGGCTCAAGCGCATCCCTTAATAAGGTTTGCTTCAAGTTATTTTTCCGTTACAAATCGCTGAGTCGAGAAGCTAAACAGAAAGATTCTAAGAAGCTCAGCCGTTCCACTAGGCAGTTATTTAGTTACATGCAAGCTACATTACAGGATTAGCTTCATGGCTGTGAACATTGAAATGTGTCGTCTTGAAAATGCAGATAGAAGCAAACTTTTCCATACGCTTTTTTGTTAGGCTTTAAAGAAAAAGAGCGGAGTGGACGATAGATGTTTTACAAAAATATGAATTTATTACAAGTCAGCGAGGAAGGATTCAGAGAATCTGTCGCTTAATATGTTGCAAGTCACGCATGATCCCTCTTTCCTGAGTTCAGAATTGGCTGTAAGATTTGAAAAGATTTCGATCATGTAATCTATCAATTCCTGTGGAATCAATGTGCAAGGAATTGGGTAGCCCGAGACTTTGAACGTGCTAATAAGACGTGAGATATGCAGACACCATTTTTGGAATGGTTGTCTCATTACCGTTATATATCTGACTGAGTTGAAGCAGCAAAGTTATGCTGAAATAATTGGTATTATTGCGAGACGTTTGCGGCAGAAAATAGTTCCGTTGGCTTGTTCTAATATTAAAATTGTGCTGGAGCAGTATAACTCTCACTTTCATTTAAACGCTTCAAGACGCAGCCGTAGTGTATATTTCACACATTCGCACACTGTCTCAACGGATTGTTTATTGCTCTTTAATTTTAGAATTTGCTTTATATCCACTCGCCGTAGAGTTAACAATGCAATCCGTTTCATTTCACCACCTTGATACCATGGTAACCACAGCTTCCGCAACACCACCCCTGAGTTGAGCCTTCCGTCAGTCTATCAATGTGAAACAACTTTGAAATTGTTTTATTCAAACCGTCGCCCGTGAGTGAAAAGTGTGACTTTTCACATTTTTTTTAGCTTTTCAATTTGCACCAGGTGATTCTCTTGTCAAAGGCATTGAAGACGCTCTTGCTGTCATTCATTTGCTCCCCCAGTGCCAAGCACCAGCACTTGCGCCATTGCCATGTTCTCCGTCATAGCGAAGTTATAGTATATTAAAGGGAGAAGAATTCACGCTGCACTGCAGTAAGCCACACCATACGATAAGAAGGTTTAAGCTCGTCTTGACGACCCTTGTACTCTTTTAATCCTTGACAATTTTTAACGACCGATCTAAATGCTGTAGCTGCAGTATTTTTTCTAACAATCAGACTTACTTTAATTTAAAAAGAAAAGATCATTTGTTGATTCGTTGATTGTGATGGCGAATACGCATTAACGGAGAGATAGGCAGCCGACTGTAGACACTAGTCGGCTTTGTCACTACATGAATGAGTTTTTGAAGTAATATAGGACGAGAGCCAATGCTATTCGGATTCGGATTCAAAACGTTTGACCTGTAAGCTATTTTGTTCACCCAAACTAGTTCCGTCTTGCCAAATGGCGGAAAAGCATTTGTGGTTGTATTAAATGTCTCTGTGTTGGTTTCTACTCACGGCATGTAAAGTGCAATGCTAATAGCTTTGTTCACCTGGCCAGACGTTTGCAAATTGCTTGCTTGAATGAAAACACGTGATGTTAAGCCTATGAGTTGTACGCATGAGATGGTTATGTTGAATGCATCAGTGCGTTGCCTGCTTTTATGGTAAATGATGTGAATGTCCACCTGTTGTTCCAAAGTTTGGTGGAACATTTTGCATTATCGTAAACGTTTAAATGGTCCTATACTTTTGATTAGGGATGTCACGAAATATTGTTCATAGCTACTCAAAGCAACAGGCGTTATTCCAGCATTTCTTGAATGAGGCAACATTATGGAGCCGGGGAAGAGATCAGTAGTAGTACAGCATATGCTCAAGCTAATTGAGTTCGAGTAGTAGAAAGAGTAGTACAGCATATGCTCAAACTAATTCACTTCGAGTTGTAGAAAGAATTGCCCGAACTTGTAGAATCTAGCGTAGTAGTCCTTTGAGACGAGGGTAGCTGAGATGAAATATGTGAGTATTCAATAAGATGGGAAGATTTCTTCCTTGACTTCGTTTGCTTGCTAGAAATGATGAATAGTTTAACTGTAGTTTGGCCGTAATGCTGTAGTATTCGAGTTGACTTTCATCATGTTGTTATTGCAGTTTGAACAGATGCAGCAGTACTTGACTTTTACCTTGATTTAATGATTTGATCCAGTTATAGATCTTGAAATTATTTCAAGTTTGAAATATTCCGAAAAGTCGGAGCTTTTATTTAACGCCTTCGGATTTGTCTTCGATTCGTTGTAGGTGGAACTACAAGGGCCCAATGGGAGGACGTGACTGGATCCACGCCGTTAACGTTCATCAACAATTGCGTTTCCTTCACTACCACCGTGTCTGCCAGGTTCTGGCTCGTTGATTGTCGGCATGCCAGTCACGATGCTACCAGAATGGCCACTGATCTGTACCGAGAGGCCATCCACGTTCCTTTCATGGCCAAGTAAGTTTGCTTGCTCTGGTAAAACATGTCACGGTACACTAATATGGAGCTTGTCAATGTCAAAGGGATATTCATTTTTAACTAATAAGACAATATTCGCTTCCGCAGGTTTGTCATATTCTCTAAGCGAATAGAGCCCACAGAAGCAAGACTTAGAGTCTTCTGCATGACAGACGACCGCGAGGAGAAAACACTAGAAGGTATACCTTAATAGATTTGGCCTATTTTGTCCTCTTGCGGACACGTTTCTATGTATGCCAAGTTCTAAAACTAGGTTATGAGCAGGATTACGTTCAACCTTGTAAGTTACAAACTACGTTTTTTTCTGCCACAGGACAAGAAAACTTTACCGAAGTTGCCAAGAGTCGAGATGTGGAAGTTCTGGAGGGAAAACCACAGTGGGTCGAGATGGCTGGAAACTTAGCTCCAGTAACAAAGTCTGGAGAGCAACTTCGACTCAAATTCTATGCCTTCAGAGAAAACAGATTACCTTTCCTGGTCAGACTGCGAGACCCGAATGCGGACCCCGTGGGGCGAATAATTTTCATGAGGGAATCTAAGGTGCGTTTGAGATCCATTGGTGTATGACCTATGTTCAAAATGAGAAATAGGAGCCGATGATCACAACAATGCTTACTTTTCCTTACAGTCAAGTGGAAAGACAGATCAAGTACCAGTTTGCAATTTGAATATTGTGTTACCCGATCAAATACTGCCAGACGACCCATCAGCTCCTCCCTCAATCTCTTCCTCACCCCGCCTACCTTTCCACACGAACCGCTATAACATAAGGAACGCGGCCTACTCCACTCCCAAGCAAAGCCTTTTAACCGTTGGACCAGGTGAAATGGTGAAAGCAGACTTGAAAATATCCGACGTTGCGAACCTTCTTGGAAACGACTGGGTACCTTTAGCCCGCCAATTGGGAATTGCAGATCCTGACGTTGCAATCATCGAAGCCGAGTACCCTCAAAACCCCCACCAGCAGGTAAAAGATGTACTGCAAACTTGACAATGCCTAGCGCTATTAATGTGATTAAAGCTGGACTTAATACATTTTCTCGGATCCTTTAGGCCACAGTCATGCTCCGGCTATGGATGCAGCAAGCTGGTGACCGTGCGACCGGAAACTCTTTAGAAAAAGCTCTGAATTCAATAGGTAGAGACGATATAGTGGTAAAATGTATCGGAAATGTGGCACCTGTGACGGACGCCTCAGAAAAAATTATCGCTCAGACCCACGTAGATCAAGCACTTAAAGAAATGCAGAGCCAGATAATTCAGCCGACCTCAAAGCACGAGCAGAGAAACTTGAGCTTAGACGTGAGTTACGACGAACAAGATATTATGAAGGTACATGTGTCCCGCATTCTGCCTTTTATGGTTCACATTCATTTGCACATTATTTTACGGAACGACAAACGTTGTCCTGTATGCTTCTCCTTTATACTTTTTAGAAAGCACTTTAAGTGAATCTCGTTGTTGCGGTATTTTTGGAAAAGTTGACAAACTTGAGTTGTTTTAAGCAGCTTTTAAATACATAGATTATCCTACTTTTGATCTCCGCCACGGCAAGTGTAGACGGCGAATCCATGCCAACTCCTGCTCCTGGCGAGTCAGAGTACATAGAATCGGAGGTCGATGCACACCGAGCGTATATATACTTTTAAACTGTAGAATTTGAATTTTTCTTTGTACAACATTCATGTACAATACCGTAGTTGGGCAGGGTGCTTGACATATGTCATTTGTAGATTTGTACTGCTTGAATTACGTATATTTTCTGGCCAATTTTGTCACATATTTTACAGCGTTCAAGCCTTGTCATATCATAATGTTTATGCTGTAATTAGGACTCTGAATCCCTGGAAGAGTTGTCGCAGACAGATTCATTCAAAACTAAATCGCAAAAGTTCAGAAGCCAAAGTCCACAGGAAGAGAGCGTGTTTGAGAAAACGCACGTCACATCCGAACAGAAGGTTACACAAGAGCGATCCGTCGCCCCAGAAAGGTAAGAACATTTTGTCTGTCTAGTACTGCTGCTTTATGTAGCGTCTTCTAGTAAGTGTTGAATCACCCGTGGAGAATTCGCACCCGGGTGAACTGAGCTGGTCGCAAAAAATGAGACGATTCCTATCCCAGGTAGTTCTTGAGGCTACAGCATCCATGAATGAGTAAACTGCGTAGTCCCTGTAGGGAACATACACCTGTAGAAATGTAGAAACATAGACATGGGACAGCGGAGAGTTTGTGAGCAAACTCGAATGACTTGGAAGACCAACAAGGTAGTTTCTTACACCAGGACCTAATTAGATTGGTAGCATTGGACAAGCAAATTTGGCCTTCGTAGCTTTGGCATTGATGGATGCAGCAGCCGGATGTAGCACACGGAATAGATTACCACAGAGCTGCTTTCACAGATTCAACGGCAGCTTCAAACATCAGCTTAGTAGGCTGCTTAAGGACCGCCATGCCGATGTGAGCGGGGAAGCATCGTTTTTTGAAAGCGCATTTAACAGGAAGCTTTTCAAGTATACGCAGTCTAGAGTATGTCAGTAGCCAGGATGAAATTTGCGTGCCAGTGTCATATTCGAAACATGCACCTGCTTGGTAATTAACACGCAACAAAAGTACTGTCCAAAATTATCATTGGTTTTCTTGGAAATTTTCAACAACCATTCCATTTTGCTAGCCCTTGACAAATGAACTGGCTGTGCAAATCAGTTCCGATGAGACGACGGACCTACAAACATTCATTTACTATGTTAGTCGGCTCCATTGATAATAATTACCGATTTTGCATCCATCTTTTACCTTTTACAGTATGTAGTTTGCTGTTGCATATAATAGCTGTTTCAAAAAACTGTACCACAATTTCACCAAATGGAGAACCCTTTTACGCTGCTTGCCGTTTGCCTGTAGATTTATTAACGATTGTAGATTTTTCCATCCATTTTTACTACGAGCTCAATCTTATCGAATTTCGCATTCCCATACGTCTATATACATGTTAACATTTTTGCCGTTTGTATTTAAATATTGACGTGCATTGACTTACGGAGCTACATTTTATTCACCCTTTTAGTTCGTTGCCAACAGCTGCGCATACGGATTTCTTTTAATTAAATGTCTATATTTTCTTACTTCTTCGGAGAGGTTGTGCTGAGCAAAATTTTATAGTTTGCTGCGTTACAGAAACTTGCGGATTTTCTCAAATTGCTGTTCAGTTTTGCAGAGCCGAAAGCTTTTACTCTCAGCAATTAAAACCGATGCCGCAGTTCATATTTAACAAATAGCGGAACCAGCCGACTTAAACGCCGTCAAGTCTCAAACTAATAAGTACAATCTCTCCGAAGTTACCTCACGAAGCTACTTTTTTTTGCAAAACTGCTACTATTATGGATACCCATTTTGCTGAAAATCATTCATTGAAGGTGTCGGGTATTTTTTGCAAGACGTTTCATTGACAATCGTATTTTTTAATCATTTGCCCTCGATCCGTTTAACAGCTTTCATTTATTTCGACAGCAAGCATGAGGGAGCAAGTCACGCAGATGGAAACCTCCGTGCAGCTTGATTAAATGTATATGGAAAATAACCCGTTTACGAAAACATGATTCGGATTTAACCTTTTCGCTCCGGAGGTTTTTGTCTCCCTTCTTCATTCAATCATCTTTCAGTCCTTTTTCAATCTACTTTACATTGTGTTACAGCACCTGCTCCGTTGTGCAAAAGTTCTTCATGGGCTATCTAGCAATAATGGTTGGCAAGGGTTGTTAAGGGAAACGTTTTCCAGGTCTGTGGTACAGACGCGCTAATTCGTTCATTGGCAGGTCCTCTCAGGAAGCGAAAAGGTTGATGTTGATTCATGTTAAGTTCATACAAGTTTCAAGTTCTGTGAGTACTTCTTCAATGTGCTCGTAAGATATATAAGGGGTGAAGACGATCTTGATCTTGATTTTGCAGCGGATTGTTACACCCTATTACGAAGTTGTAGGCCAAGGCAGGAATGTCAGCGTTAGGAATGAATGCTACATAGAGTTGAAACACATGCCTCAGTTTAGAAGTGAAAGGGCGAATTTATAGCATTTCGGCTATAAAACAGCATCTTCAAGAGGGCCAGCTACTTCAAAACAGAGATGAAGCTGTGTCCGTATAAAGCAAAGAGTCGTGACAGACGTTTAGATAAAAAACCCGTTCTCGGGTTTTTCGTAGGGTCGATCGTATGAGGTGGACACGTGACTTGTGGTCCGTCAGGTGTTTGCGTTCGTTACTTAATGTACGTAGGCTCTGCTTCGTTTTGTATGGCAGGCTATCAGAAAGGAGGTGTAAAGTAGGTCATGGAGTACGATTGCATATAATGAGACTTCTCGCTAATCAAATAACGTCTTGCTCTATCCCTCTGCTCATGCTCTTCCGGCAAAATTTTCATAGGAGCACATGTTACGCATGTATAGTTGGTAGCCTTTTTGATTTTGTATGGTCTCCCTGGAGTTGTCGTCGGTTAATTTCATGCCACAGTAATCCTCATGCACTACAGTACATCTAACTGCCTACATTATTGGAGGACTTCCACGTGTGAGTGAAACGATTTGCCTTATGGCATTACGGTGGCTCGTGGAGTTTTGTCTCCGGAATGACAGTTATGATTTGAAGCATAGGAAGAAATAACAAGGATACTAACGTGGCATATGACCAAAAGCACCTGCACCACATCATAACTTAACGTTGAATGGAGAGAATTTGGCTCATTCACTACAACAGATTAACTACTAGGATATGTTTTTGCGTGTTTCTTTAATTACTCCCTTATTGGAAGACGAGCACTATTAGACGCGTGCAAAAAAAGCAAGGTGAGGAAGCCACACAAGTTTGCAAAAAGCACTCAGCTTTCTTTGCGTCAGCAGACGAGCCACTCACTTGTCAGTTGGCAAAATGAAGTATGGTTAGCTAGATGTATTTGAGTTGTCATTGGCTTACAATGTGCGTCTGGTGAATTGTGAAACTGTCAACCCTGATCGTAAATAATTTTGTTCGCGATCCTTGTCAATTGTCCACTGAAAAGTGAGACCTTTTCATCACGGTGACGCGTGATAAGGTAAGTGTACACTACGCCTTTCTTCAAGATCTAAACCCCCTTAAACGACTTGAGACGTACTCGGATTGATTGCACGGAGGTTTGCAGCAGAGCTTTCAGCCATGAACGTGTGTGAATGACTATCTATTAATAGGACCGTTATTTATTCTTCTTGTTTTCAGCGCCAGTGAGAATTTTTAGGTTACAATGCCATTGTTGTCATTTTTGAAAACGGTTTTGTTCAAGCCGCTTACTGGGTTGGTTGGAGGAAATAACTATAGTTTTTTGTAGCTGCGGGTTTTCTGTAGCTGGTGAATGAATAGTTTTTTATTTAATTTGCTTCAATTCTAGTGCACTGTGTCATATTGCACATTTATTAGAACAGGGATGAGGAAGCAGAGAAAGCAATCTTGCTGGCTCTGTGACACTGTAGAGGGTCAGATAAAATGTGTGGGAGGAAGCTGTGCCAGCTGAATATATTTGTATGTGGACGAACGAACGAAGGAGCGAGTTGCTAATTATTGTTTGTGGGAAGCGGATTTTTGATTTCTTTAGACTTTCTTTGAGATTCAGTTGTAATGACTGACGCGAATGTACGTATACGCCTATTCTGGGTTAAATTTTAAGCGATTTGCCTCGCCAGATGCCATGCCCTGCGACACTGCTTACCTATTCCAGTCACATTACTTTACTTACTGTATGTAATGATAATCTTTATCCTTATAATTGTCATTATCATTGTTATTATTATTACCATTTGTTCTTACTCTTACAGAGTTACGTTTTTAGTTTAAGGTGTAACACAGACATGATAACGTGGAACGACTGACGTTAATCAACGTACTTATTTCAACAGTTGATAGCGCTTTGTGTCTCTCCTTTTTATTGACATGGTGTCAGTTCTCTAGTCTCTTTCACGCTCTCTTCTCTACCTGTCTATTTCTTGGAAGCATCACACTCTTTCCGTAGTAGTACCGAGCTCATAACTTGAAACTTGCCTCTCTACACAATCTGCAGTTAGTTTGTACCAGCTACTGTCCGAACAATAACTAATATACCATGCAGTAGCAGTGAAGGAACCAATGATAATAGTAATGACTGATGAAACAGCCTTTTTTCGAAAGCTACTTCCCAACTCGTCTCTTTTATAGCCAGTCCTTTGCTCATTCGAGTGAAGGACATTTTCAGAGGAAAACTGATTTTCACTGCATTTTGCTTCTTCAGGAAAAACTATCCACCACTTCTCTTATACAGGCTGTACTATTAGCTAATGGTTTCACGAAAGCTGTTTCGACCAAAAACTTTGCTGTTCTCAGTAGGAGTTTACAGTCATTTATAGACTTGCTATTGCTTCCATTTCACTCTATACCATGCTGATGAGGATTAAGCCTTTACCTGTGTAGAGGGTAGATCATAAAAAGGTAGTATTCTCCACCTGTAAACAAAATTGCGAGCTGAGCTAAGATTTCAAAGCCTAACTACCACCATAATTGTCCTCGCAATGAACTTGAATAAGTCTCGCAGACTTTCAGCTGGCTTTATATTTTTTAATGAATTACCGAAACAATCCCCAAAGGAAATATTTTCAGCACTCCGCCATTTTGTTTACGAGAGAGATTATCTGTCTTATGTGCAACCCTGTAAAGTACAACCTGATATTTCACAATTGACAGTCCGCTGGGAAGGCCCAGGGGACGGAAGTCTACCCCAGGCAGCGGATCGTTCGAAATCCGAAGATTCCGTGGAAGCAGCGGATAAGACGAAAACGGAAAAGGAGGAAGGCATGACGGAGACTGAGAGTCAGAGTTGCTTGTACGATACAGGAATTAGTATGACTTTGACAAAAGACAAAAATGACCCTAACGTAGGTATGATGAGTGATACAGAGGGTGAGGTATCTGACCTGAGCTTGACCTCTCCTAAGAAAGACCCTACTCGAGTACATTCCTCCCGATCCCTTGAAGAAATGAGCGGCACCGATGATCTAATCAGAGGGAGTGCAGACGCCAGCTTTGATACTGATGACCGCACTTACGGGGTGCCAAGTCCGCAAGAATCGAGTGCAACTTTAACTGGGGAGGAGCCACGATTTGGAGCAGAACTAGAGCTGGATTCTAGACCGGCGCCTCAGCTCGTGGACAAAGCTTGCAGTCCGGTTGCGCAACCAGAGTTGCCGGAGAAAGTTTCAAAGTCCCAGCAAATGACCTCTGAAAGCAGTGACGTCGGAGTTGGTACAAGTCCTACGGAGTTCAGCAGTCACGACGTGCTGACTCAGCTCCACGATATTGTCACAGTTCAAATGCCTGATGAGGAAATTTATAAAACGCTGAAAGATCATGATGCACGACTAGAACGAAAGGAGAAAGACAATGCAGCTAAAGCCCTCGTCAAACCGCAAGAAACTAGAATGGCGTCTACAGAAATTGACGTACCGGCCGTTCGAGGTGACGACACGCTCCCATTACGATCAAAGCCGCAAACTCAAGTTCGAGAGAGGATTCGATCAGACTCTGTTGATGAGACTGAAGATGACATGCAGTTTGACTTAAGCATGGACGAAGACATTTCTCTGAAACCAGATGAAGAAACTGGAGATAAGGAGCACGAAAAAAGTCAGCCAGTAGTCACTGACGAATCATTTAAAGGTGCTACCAGCGTCGTTGTGACTGGGAACGTAGTACCTGAAGCAAAAGAGGCTTTCGTAGAAACGACTGAAAAAGTGATAATTACCAAGACTGTGGAACGGCAGGATGGAAAACCAAAATTACCAGTACTTGATTCCAGCTCTGTGATAAGTAGTGCTTTGACAGCATCGATTGACACGATATCTAAGAATGAAACTCTTGAACTGACCTCCTCCACAACAATTTCCGAGAAATCTGACATACTAGCTTCTTCCACTGCAGGAAAGGAAAGTGGTCAAGATTCATCTGTCACCACTAAGTTCCACGTTGAGCAGGTGAAAGAGACTGACATTGCTGCACCTGTTGATTTGGGAGACGATGGGAGAAAGCACATTTTCCAAATAAAGAAAATTGAAAAGAAGTCCACAGACAGTCAGAGTAGTTATAGTAGCGGCAGTGTAACTTCCCAAGAGTCTGTAATCACACTCCCTCAAGTAGATTCCAAGAAGATGGATGTACCTCAGCAGCAAGATGCACAACTGAGACGAGATTCTGAAGGGAAACCGCCTGTTTCTCCAGACGTTTCCAGCGATGTAAACTACCAAAAGCGGAGATTTGTCCGTTGTCGAAGCCCAAAAAATGGACTTGAGTTCGAAGAAACAAGTCAGTGATGTTGTCATAGCTACAGGGACAAGTGCAGTTGAATCCGTCAAAGTAATTTCAGAGTCATTGACGCCATCTGAAATGACAAATCAGAAGTTTGAATCAAAGCAAGATCTATTCACTGTAACTGTTGAACATGGAGCCGATAAAGAATTCAAAACTTCTGAAAATTTAACAAAAGCCTTGCCGAAAGCATCAGAAATTCAGAAAGAGGTGGAAATTGTAGCTGACAAGAAGTCTGCTGAAGTTTCAGAGTTTTTCGATGAGACTTTGTCAGTATCTGAAAAAACCGCAGATGACAAAAAGTCTGGACTTGTACAGGAGATAGCAGCAAGGCTGCCGCAGGTCTTTGAAAAGGAATCAGCAACTTTAGAAAAGTCTGTGACTTCCACAATAACAGAAACTGGAGATAAAACAACTGTTTCAGAAACCGTTGAAGCTAGTAAGACGATTGTCAAGGAAGATCTTATTCCAGTACCCATAGAGATTGAGCAACAAGTGTACAGACCAAGCGTAGCCTTGGCAACTCCAAGCCCATTGGAGGAGACTCTGGAATTCGATTTGAAGAAACCCGCATCTTCTCTATCTGTTGAAGCGCAGCCAGAACAAATAGAATTTGAGGAAGAGGCGCAACTGAAAGCATATGAGCAGGAACTAGAGAGGCAAATCGTGAAGGAAAAGTTAGAAGAAACAACCAAAGTTTGTGAACGGGTGGCAGCAGTATTAGAAGAGACGCAAATTCAATCAAAAGTAGAAGTCCAGCCTTTCTCAAAAGATGTCTTAGGATCTGTTATCGCTCCAGAAACGTTGGCTCAAATTATTCCAGAGCCAGAGTTCGAATTCGATTTGGATGACCCGTTCCAAGTGAAGCCACAGCAAAAGCCCAAGTCTCCTTTGCCACAGTCTGTTTTCGTTGAAGAATGACTATGAGGCCTTTGTTCCTTCTCGGGGACTTGACACTGCGTTTATACCAGAAGAGCTGGAGTTACCGCAGCCTGTATTTTACAAACACCAAGATCTCCAGTCTGAGATTGCGGACAAGGTTTTACAAGATGAGCAAACGTTTCGTCAATCCCTTGAAGAGATCCGTTTCTCCCCTCCGACACATAAGCGGGATGGTGCTCACTTCGTTGAGTCCGTAACGGCGTCAAAAGAACAGCAGCCATTTATTGTAACAGATAAACAAGCTGAAATTGAGTTGAAATCTATTGAATCTGCTACGCCTGTCAAGGAAATAAGCTCACAAGCTTCCGCTTCCCTTTCTGATGGATCCACCACCATTAAAGCAAATGTAGCGCTGGACTCGTCAGTACCTGACACTGTGGCTTCAAGTTTAAACCTAATCCAGGAATCTAGTCATGTAGCTGTAGATGATGCCTTTGTTGGAAACGTAGAAGATGCATCCGTACACGGAATTCAAGAGACTGAAGCGAAAGAATGCAAAGATTTGGAGGAGATGCCCTGCTCGGTAGCAATAACCGCAAAGCCTGAATTAAATCTAGTGGACAGAGCTAAAAAGACTGAAGCGCAAGGGGTTGAAAAGACAGAAGGAACTGTGGAAACGCAACATTCTTCAGAAATAATTAAGCAAGAAGCTGACGTTAAATTTGATCCCGCTAACCAAACTGACCTAACGCATTTTTCGGCCGTGGAGGAGCGAGTGGATGTCGTGCCCCATGTTGCCGAACAAGTGTCGAAGGAAACACCCACTACAGAGCATGACTTCAAGAAAATACCTGAGGAAATGCCCGATTCGACCAAGACGGAAACTTATACAAAAGACACCAAATCCAATGACTTGTTATCGCATGTTAAACAAGATGGCAAGGAAACAATTACTCTGCCAGAACATACCCCGGAGCCGGAGGATCTATGCGCAGAATTAATCGCTGCAACCCCAGCTGCAGCATCCGAGCGGGCTTTGCCAACAAGTCAAGGAGATAAGACCTCAAGTGCTGAAATTACAGCCCCATCAAAACAAATATTAGCATCTGGATTGCGTGCAGACTCAGTAGAAATGATGCAACCTGTCAAACCGGTGGAGACGCTTGCAAGTACGCTTCAAGCGTCAGAATCCCAAGCGGCATGCACCGAGTCAGTTCAAATTACTCCGAAAGAGGAATCCTTGCAATCCGTGTCTTCTACTGCAGATGCAATTTCTGCCTCTGCAGGTGAAAAGCCACCTAAACAAGTCACACATGCTGAGCCCGGGTCGAGCATAAAAGAAGGTGAGACTGACATGTCATTAGGAGAAAAATTGGTAGCTGTGACTGCAGGTGCCGGAATGGCAATGGCCTTTGGTATCAAGGAGACTTTCGAAGCCTTAGCTTCTAAAAAGGACGAGGTTTCTTCTTCTTTTCAATTTGACACCAAAGTATCACATACATCGCACACTGATCAGGAAACCGTGGTTGAAGAGGCAAGGACTGCATCAGCAGGCATTGCTCACAAAGCTGATGTCTCTCGGGATACGGAGGAAGTTAAAAAAATAGCTGAATCAGAGCACAAGTCCGTGTTTTCTTCTGATAAAATACCTGTAGTACCTGCCGCACCGGACTTTGGAGTTAGCGAGCCGGAAAAGGGTAAAGTGGAAACAGTTGTTACTAATCTAGAAAAAGTGTCGGATGGAGAGCAAATGAAAGAACAGGAATTGCTGCAATCCTCGGGAGCAGCAACGATTACATCAGAATTGACATTAATCAAGGAACGGGAAACTGATGACTTTTGTAATGAAGACAAGATCATATTTACCGCATCAGGTGAACAACAGGTAGTTGGAGTTGAGGATGAAAAGGAATTCGAGGCTGATGTAGCTACGCTGGCTGTAAAAACAGACGACTTTCAAGCGCAATTGCAAGCAAAAGTGAAGGAAGAATCAACAGATTCACAATCAGCATCTGAGGAAGACGCAGCATCATATTTGAAGAAGGAATTGAGCGAGTTGCAAAAACTAACCAAACCAGGTTACTCAGAGGAGGGAGAGAAATCGCAAGAAAGAATGGAAACCCTTTCATCATTTGAATTCGGAGTAATTACAAGTGCTGATCAAAGTGATACTGCCACAATTTCACAGGATCAAAAAATAGCACAAGAGCTGGAAATTATCTCTGCAGATGCGCAACCGAAACCTGATCCACCTCTGCATATTCATGACCAGTCTCCGAATGGTCAAGAGCTGGCTTCGAGTCAGCTCGTGACTCAAGCCGTAGGGCCAACGACCGTGGAGCATCATCTCGGTACAGATGAATCGGAATCTGCCCTTCTTGCGAATACCGCGGATTCCTCACAGCTAATTCATCATGTTGAGGAAGAATCCCAGCGATTAACACCAATTTCTTGTGCAATGTCAACTAATATCATAACTCAGATGGAAGGAGAGATAAATATTCTCGCACATTCTCATGAACAAACTCTTTCGCCCGATAAACATCAACTTGATCAACATTCTCACGCCGAACCTTCCCAGCCATCTGATTTTCTCCTTGACACTAATGACCAGAAGCCAATTTCTGAGATGAGTAGTTCCTTTAAACCGGAGTGCATCGCGAAACTGAGCACGTCCCAACTGGAAATAGAGCCGGCCGTATCCCAATCTGATGTCACATCTCTATTACCTGAGGCAACAGGTGATGGATCTAAAAGGGAGGGCTTGAAACCAGAAACCGTTATGCAAATTCAATGTTCATCTTCACCTCCCGAGGAAAAAACGACCGCTGCATCGAATCAGTACCTAATGCAAGAGAGCATTTTAGAAACCGCCGATATGACTGTAAAAGGGAGCCACAGCGTTAAAGAATTGGTGGAATCCGACTTGCCAAATGTATCGTTTATCGAACAAGCGATCCTACCATCAGAAATGATCAGCGAATCTCCTCCTGATTCACTAGAAGATGTGGAGATTTTTGCACAACAGCTGAGACTTAAAGGGAAACTTGACGAGGTTGGAATCATGGAACAAAGTCTCCCACCCGAGTTTTTTGAGCAGGAGGCGGAGTCTTTAGGGTCAATCTCGCGACAAATTGTCGTTGAAGAGATAGTACAGGGGCCAAAGAAAATGAAAGAAATCGAATACTCCTGTTTCGACACTACTAAGCGTGAGAAGCATGTGGATGAGCGCTCGGAAGCAGATGTTTTAGCTAGCCTGGAAGGTGACATTCTTGAATTCGAGGCATGTAGCTCCACAGGGAGTTACTCTGGTGTTCAAACAATTACACGCACTAAAAGATCCACAAGCACATCAGGAGAACCATGCGAAGTGATTGAATGCATTGAAAAGTCCTCCGCCTCAAGCTGGATAACGGTGGACAAGGACATATTTCCGGATACTCCGGAAGTGCAACCAAAGATAAGTGGGACTGAGAAAACAAACGTTTTACTCCAGATCATTGACAAAGTTGACGAACAAGATGGACTAGCTACTCACGAGGTCGGTGGTGAAACCAAGTCTCCTACAGCTGCCAAGTCCGCAACTTTTGCCTTCACCTCAGGAAGATGAAAAGGATAGAGGTGAGGTTAAAGAGGAAACGATTGTTCCAACCGTGCTTCACGATCCTACACCCAAAGACCACTTACTTTCCTACGGTTTCGCAACCATTGGATCGTCGGACGTGGTAGGCGAGGAAATATTAGACGTTTCAGACCAGCTTCAGGAGGAGCTTGAAAAGCTACATGCTGAAATAGAAAAGGAGGCACATATTAGTCAAGATAGCAAAAGCATCTCGGACCAGCATGCACCTGAACCAGCCTCTGCTGTTGCACTGACAGCGGATGCGGAGAGTAAGAAGGAGATTTCCATTGAAAAAAGTGCGGATTCTGTTGTAGATGCATGTTTAAGCTCTGATACGTCAGTCAGAGATGAAACCTCGGACAAGCCACAAGACGTTGGCGACAGCATCTCACCATCTCAAAGTGTAACTGAGGTAGTACAACAATCAAGCGCTATGAAGCTAGAAACAGAAAGAACCAAGTCCTCGTTACCGGGCTCACCCCCTTTCGGTGTCGCAGGGTCACCTCCTAAGAGTCCGCCCTCGGGCCGCACGAGTCCAAAAATAGAGTCAAAGATACCTGTCAGGATTGATAGTAAAAAGGGTCGCGAAACGCCTTCACCACCGCCAGGAACAGTGGGCAAGCCTAAAACCCCGACATCTCCTAAAGATTCGAAGCCAGTTAAAGTCGAATCAAGAATCCCTTTACCTGTTAAAGGAGCTAAGATCTTCCAGCCCGCCTAGCAGGTCCCCTCCGTCGCTAATCGGCTACAAGGAGGGCAAAGGGAGCAAGGATGGATCGAGAAAAAGTTCCAAGAGTAGCTCTCCTGACCTGGATGATGTCTCAACTCCGACTTTTGAAGACACAGTGTCATCAGGGCCGCAAATAAGAGCATCAACTGTACAAGATAAAAGTGATTCAAGAGTTGACGATAAAGTAAAAGTTGTTGGTACGGCCACACCTACTGCTGCAGAGCTAATTNGACGATAAAGTAAAAGTTGTTGGTACGGCCACACCTACTGCTGCAGAGCTAATTACGGCAGTGGAAAAGATCAAAAATGAGCGAGAGCAGCAAAAATCCTTGTCAACGTTTGAATCTCCGGATAAAAGTGAAAGTCCGTCTCAGGAGGATTTCTTGTCTCCTGCAAATCTGAAAAGCTCAGGGACCCCTTACGCTTCTGCAGTAAGTGAAAGTCCGGGTGGTTCATCCTCTGGTGTGACAGCAAGCCCAGGTCCAGAAGACCTTCCAGCCAAAGGAGCAAGTCCTCTTGCGAGCCCAAGTACACAATCCGGTAAAGAATCCACTGATCAGCCTCAACAAGATGGCGATAGTCTCTTGGAAGCCAAGATTTGCCGAGCAGATGTATTGGCCAGTGGTATTGCACTAGAGATGGCCGAAAGCATTGATTTTGATCAGCCTCCAATGTCGCCTAGCGACGAAATGGTAATTCAAAGGTCAGAAAAACTTCCCGATCTGTCCCAACAGGAGCAACAAGGTGTATCTGCTACTGAAAAAACCCTTCCGGCACCGAGCTCAACTGGAGTAACCCGCAGACCTAGTATGTGCACAATACCCGAAGAACTGGACGCGAACGAAGACACCAAGTCCGAGTGGCGATTCTCGCAAAGTAGCTCTAGTTCAGTCATTACAGTTCTAGAAATGGGGAGTGGGCCTGGTAGTTTGACCTCACTGCATCAGGCTGGAGACGATTCTGCCTCTGTTAAAAGCTTTGAATCAAATGAGCCAGCTCCTCAGAGTTCAACAGTTGTACCGGAAAAGGAGACCAAGTCCGAGGCTACAGTACCTGTAGAAAAGCCTGAGC
>VRMD01000995.1:0-19693 GCA_009872375.1 Sminthurides bifidus | reverse complement strand
CTTCTAATTTGTATCTATTTGATTCCTCGTTGACTGATTTGGAATTCCGACGGAAACGTTCTCCTTCCCGTACTCTGTGCTCACGTCATCAAAGGCAGTACTCCCAGCCCAAAGCTATCTTGAGCACCCATCAATCCTTCTTTCTCACCAGCGGAAGTCTTGCCATTACGAAGCAGCATGCTGCTGCAAGATACTCCGATACTTGACCAAGCAAGTTACATCCACTAAGTCAGGGCTGACAGACATCAATCCAAAACAGGCGAGGGCGATGGATTGCTGTACAGCCTTGGTTCAGATGAGCATAGAGTTGAAAACTTTGCTTCTTCCGATGAAAGAAGTAAAAAACGATTCAACCTTTTCTCAGAAGGGTTTGAACAACGAGCACTTTCATTCCGGAGTCAAGAGGCCGTGGGAGGAGGAATCTGATATGAAAGTAGGACCCATTGATCTCGACATCAAAAACAAAATCAGAATTTTTAAATAACAGCAGTAGGAGCACATGAGCAGTATGGCCGAATCCAGCAAACCCACGCTGCTAAAACTTTTTAGCTTCTGAAGCATCTAAAAGGGGAACAATATTCCAGGTATTAGACTTGTTGGTAAGAGAGTTCAACGATTTTTCCCTCTTAGTATTGAAAAATTTAGCCTTGTTCTGGCTCAGAACAGGATTCGGCAAAGAGCTTGAAGTGCATGGTTAGTTCTTGCTGTGGATAACAACTTCCAGCACTTTCATTTGTTTCCATGACTACGGAAAGTCTTTATGTTTACTGTAAGTTGAGAACAGTGGCCTGGATTTACAAGAGGAGTGCGGCAAACAAAGTAAATCTTTGGACTAGAGCTTCATTAAAAAAACTTTAAGGAGTGGGCTGGAAGGTAATCCCACAGGGCGTCGTTTCAGTGCTTATAATGTTTCGAAATGGCGTCACAAAACGTACATGTATCGTAAGCCCCCCAGACCGGAGCGAAGAGAGTAGACCGCATGCAATATTTTTAGCTCAAGCTCTAGCTCAGGATTCGATTAAAGGGAAAGAGCGGTTTGCCGAACTGTCGGCTACAGGGAACGGTTAACGATAGGTGGAAGAGGGAGCCGCAGTTGCCTCAAAGTTGTTTCTGAGAGAAGTGTTGCGGTTGGTGATCTAACTACCAAGAAACAGCATGGACACGCACACGTAATTGAATTAGATTAGGGGAAATACACGTGTGACTCCGGAAGATGCCGTCCATTCCGGGGCAGCTACAGGATTTCAATCACTCTCCTCCCGACCCCATTAAATGTGAAAAGATTAGCGCCAAAGCCTTGGATGTGATGGTAATCCACCTTTGGAAGTGACAGCTACGCATTATGTAACACAAGTTATTGGGAGGCGGGTATACATCCGGTCGAGTTCCAAATCTCTGCTTTCCGCTACTGACTGAAAGTCAGATGAATTCTGCAAATCTCCCAAACTACCGGACCGAGAGAATGTGGTCGCCTCAAACTAGTTTAGAAAATTGAAAGGGCGGCTTTCTCCAGTGACGGTGTACAATCCTGTCTCAGCTCTCAGCTCTCTCATTCCATAATGAACAATGCAGCGCCAAAGGTCTTTGTCTTGTCATAAAAAGACTCTATAGCTACCCCTGCANGCTTTCTCCAGTGACAGTGTACAATCCTGTCTCAGCTCTCAGCTCTCTCATTCCATAATGAACAATGCAGCGCCAAAGGTCTTTGTCTTGTCATAAAAAGACTCTATAGCTACCCCTGCAATACTACCACCTGGTGTAGATAATTTTTAATACAAATGACCAACTTTGAATTATTTCGCAAATCCTGACACATAGGCGATTATGTGGGCTTCAAGTAAAAGTTGAACATGGCAGTCGTCCCTTGTGAGTAACACTAGCACGTACATAATGCCGCACTTATGAACTAATATTATCTAGCCCATGCCATGTGTCACAGTTCGTTGAAGATAACGGCTTGAAAGGTAGCTCTTGACAGGGAGAAATTTCATGAAAGCAAAATCAGGTACTATTAAACCCTCAGTGACTTGAACAGGTAGGGTTTGGAATCCAGAAGGGAAAGTATGGGCAGGAGCGGGAGCAGTACCAGGCTTACAGGCTCTTCAGATTTTTCATGGACTTGGGAGGGAGGCAATGATTGAGCATAAAGCAATGCCTTGCCGAGACTATAAAGTCCGGAGAAGAAGGGTGTTGCCTGCTGGAGCAGTGATGGATACTCAGTCAGAGTGGTTAAAAATTGATCTGACTCTCCTCCATGAGGAAGTCGATGGGCAGACGGCGTGGAAAGACCCGACTGACTGGAGGTATGCACGCAGCACTAGGTGAGAATGTATATGCATGCTTGAGGCAGGATAATAGGGAATGAATTAATGAATATAATGGTGCTTTGGATGATTCAACAAATTGTTTTCATTGAGTGCTTGAGCTTGCAGAGTAGGGTTACGTATATTTGCGCAATACGTATCCGTGAGGAAAGAAACCCATTCAGGTTTGTCGGCACGGCTGATTAAAGCTGCATGGGCCCTGAATAAATGGGATGAAAGAAGACAGAAAATTGATACAATTTGGCATGTTGTGGATTGCTCTTGTGTTTTGGCACTCGTCCGATCCGCAGACTTGCTAATGCTAATTGAGCAAGGGATGTACGAAATGAATTCAGTCTGACGGCGTAAGGCCGACCAACGACCAAGTGATAATTGAATGAGGCGCGTGCACATGCTCTTATTGGCAATTCAGAATGACGTGGGCACGATGCTAAAACATGTGTCGGACGCCGAGTTTGGTTCTCGCCGCGTCAGCCTGATTTGCTGGTCGGACATGTTGGTGGTACGCGGGGAGGGCTGTTATCTGGTGCTTCTGAAAATTGCATGTTGCTGTATACATTACACGTAGAGAAGACATTAGGTGATCCAGAGGGCAATGCTTTCTCTGCAGTGAAAGTGAACGACCGTGGAGAAAGCAGATGGAAAAAATTTTATTGCGCCACTTTAATATATATTGTATGATTTCAGATCTGGACTGAAGAGGATGTAGCATCTATGGGATAAAATCCGTAGGACGAGACGGGATCGCAACGAGTTGTTTTGGCCATTACATGTATGGGGTCTGGCGCAACATGCTCATGAAAAGATTTCTAAACTGCCTTGCCGCAATTCTATCTACTGCTTTCGGCCCTGCCAAACGAGGCTTGGCTGATGAGACTATGATAGTTTTTGCAAATGCTGTGTGACGGAAGGGGAAAACTTTCTTGATGTAGTGGTTCGTAGAATAGATTTAAATTGTCTATTTATTTACCCGAACCGTGGGCTGGGTATGCGTCGGACACAGGGTGCCATTTGCCATTTGGTGAGGAGAAAGTGTAGTGATTGAAGTAGCCGCGTTCATGTTTTGTTCGGAGAGGAGAAGAGGCGACATTTGCTTGGAAATATTCCCACGGCCGTGAGTGGAATTGCACATCTAGGCGAGAAGAGGAGGACGGGTAGAGGATTTAGTATGTGAGTGTGTCCTGTTTGAGAAAATCTGTCGCTCTCCTCAACTCCGTTCCGCAGAGAAAGGGTGAGTAAATTGCCAAGAACGCAAGATGGGACACTCGGTGAGCATTGTTTGCTTCCGAATTTCCAACAGTTATTCTTCCAGGACCACACAGAAGGTGAGGGAAGCAAAAGCATGATGGAACTCTTATCACGTTCCTGGGTTTTGCTGCCGCTTGAAGCTGCGAGTTGGAGCTGAGTCGTCCTGGTAGCTCCTCGTGATAAAAGCTTGCTGCGTTTACAGAATAAAAGAGGATTTAACTTGGTTGAATTTTTGATAGGATTTTCTAAAGGTTTTTTATGTGAAAGCCATGCAGATTTACAGCCTGAATACACCTGTAAAGAAGGTTGAGTGGGTGTACGAATAAAAGAGGATTTGCCAACGTTATACCTGCCTGGAGGACCCCAGTAGTACAATAGTCCCCCTCCTCCTCCTATATGTTGGCCGAAGGTGAACTAAAGGAAACATACATGAATATTGCAGGTAATGTAGTGTAATGGAACGATTTTTGGGTAATTTTCAACCCGTGCGGCCCTACCCAAGAGGAGAAATAGTCGGAAACGCGCGGGAAAGAGCATGTATCCTGCATGTTTGCTTTATCGTCCACCAGGTTAAATTGCGCGGGTTTCCTGTGCAATCCAAGCGCACTCACGGACATTTTTCCGACTGCCATTGAATAGGAATCTTAGACAAAAGCTCCAAAGAATCCCACCATGTTGCTGACTTGTATGGATTTCCTCGTGGTTGGTATCCGGGAAGATTCCCAAGTATGCAGATGATGGAGAGGAAATGGTTCCTGTACGTGAGGATGGATGAATAGAGAAGAAATGGAAAAATGCAGCACGTATATCCCTTGGATTATTGTGAAATGAAGCGGCACTAGCATTTTGGATTCCGATTCGAAGAATCTTTGGCTTTGGAAAGAACTGATGTACTGAGTGAGAGATTGTGGATCAATTTTTCTCGTTTACGCTTTCCACATACAAGATCCCTCTTGAGACTGGGCTCGAGCCGGCAAATAGTTTTCTTCAAAAGCCATCACGGACGGACAACGGTCATGTCTCTGGGATTACGGGACCAGGAGATGACCGGATACTACGGAAAGAGATGAATGTCGTCCTCAAGATGCATCTGTCAAGCGGCAGTCCCGGTCTTAACTTTGGCAGGGGTTTATTGCGCTACAAATTGCCTGATTGATCTGCACGGAGTTTAGCCTTGATAAGGCTCTCTTGTGAGGATGCATCCCTTTTCTGAACAGTCCCCATCATCTGCAACATGCAGCTCTCTGTTACGCAAGGATGCACATTCAGGAAAATGCGATGATGATGATGCACAACTTGTGCATTATCCCAAGCGGACGGCTCATTCTTCGGCGCTCTTCTTCAATTTATCTTGAGAACGTGCAAAAACGAGCGTCATTTGAAGTTGGCTTTGTAAAGCCTGGCAGTCTCTCTGTAGATACCTTGATGTGAAAGAAGAGATCTGAGCAGAAAAAGTTGGAGGGAATGAGAGAAAGGATAGAAACTTGTATGAGCTTCAGCAACTGAAAGAATAGGTAGGTACGAGCGGAAGAAAAGAGAGAAATTGCGAGAAATATGTAGGATTTCAGAGTGAAATGGATAAAGGGAGAGGTGCATACTGAATTTTCGGACTTGTTTCAGGACTTGATGCTGTCAGCGAAGAAGATGCTCACGGCAGATACAAAAGCATATACGCAATTTAGGACCACCGCCAACCAATGACGGCTTGGTGTGGCGGCATGGTCTTGCCCCACTAAATTATATGTAGCAACCAACAGGCTTGATGAATAGTTTCGGTAATAGTGGTAGATCTAAAAGCTGCATTTGACTAAAAATAATAAAAGAGATCTAATTAAACGCCATTCATCATTGTGGCAGGAGCGGCTTTCACTCCCCCCTTCCACCAGAGTGATTCCACTCGTCTAATTTCATTGTAGCGGAGAAAGCTTCTCCGGGTTTGAACAACAACCAGTTTACAACAACGACATGAGGATTAGCTCGGTCTACAGAGGCAGCAGAGATTGAGCGTTTTTTTTTTGCAAGAGGAAAATCAAACTCAGGGTAGTGCTCTGCTACCAATACCTTTTCAAGTGTGTTTACAAGATGCATCTTGATGGGATTTTTCAAGAACATCCTCGGAAAAGTAAAGATTGGCTGGTAACTATCCACTCGATCCCTTCCAACGCAACTTTACTTTGAAAAGGAAACTGGCTGCTATTCGTGCAGGAATCGCTCCGTACATGTACAACACCAGATAAACACAATAATCCGGACCGTAAGTACAGTATTCATCAGCTATTCGCCATCCTAACTCGGAGATAAGCCTCAGGAGAAATCTGTAGAATGCTTGACTTCAGTTTGGAGCACGCCAGCAGCGAGTACGTTACACATAGTTGTCAAAGTATCTGCCAAGCTGACGGATTTTTTCTTGACCTCGTGGCTTTTCCGCATGGAAATGTAGTTAATGGCGAGAGCATACACATGCTGCTGTCATTTCGTTACAATTTTGTTCAAGTTTCTCCCACTCCTACCCGACATGGGTCCTCTGCTTCTTGTTTTGCATGGACAGTCCTATGTGAAAGGCTGGAAGTCGGTTCGAAACTTGATTCATTCATGGACGGAGGAGGAGAACGTCAGTCTAATACCAAGTGGCAGCTGGAACGTTTTCGCGAAAGCTGTACCGGTTGGCTCCTATGCATTTACAGTCCGAAGTCTCGGTGAGAAAACGTGAGAGGATTGCAGAGACTTGAAATAAAAAGGAACAAGGGAGGCTGGAAGAGAGAAAGTATTCAAAAATTGAGCAGAACAAAAAGACCAAAGGAGCCAAGCTTATGAAAGTGAAAGAAGAAAAAGGAACTGACTTGAAAAGGAAGGGATTTGGACGATCCCTACATACATTTTCTTTTATGCGGAAGTGGGTCGGGGATTGTGAATTTCTTGGGAACCAACGAACAAAACTGTACACACTTTGGAAAATTGTGAGTGCGTAACATTGGAGCTGGAACTTGGAAGGACGATGGATGGAGCAAGTGGCCACTGTTGCTTCTGCCACTGGAGCAACAAACCGTCCACATGCAGTGTATAGGTAGGATGATGTAGAAATAAAAGAAATGAGGGAGAAAGGAGAAAGAGAGACGACTCTCATGTACACAAGAGGACAATAAAAAGAAATCAAATCATACGACAGCTTTATTTTCTCTTGGCTGAGACGCCAAAGCAATTTTGACTCACATTTTTCAAGGATGAATAGAGGTAGGAAGCTTAGATGGTTCCAGCTCAGGCTCAGACCCTCTGCCAAAGAGTAAGAGTGAAAGTGGCATTATTAGAAACTATCAGTCTTGTCTGATGAGGAGTAAATATTGCTGTTTTAACCTTATCTTCAGTAATAGTTTTCTAACACGCTGTCTCCAATGCATTGCGCGTGAATGACGAGGCCACATTTTTCAACCTTTCAACGGAACGAGTCATTCTCAACAGGATTTAGTGCGCGTAAATTAGAGAACATGATGGAGTGCGAACACATAATGCTTTCTCCGCTACAACATCAGCGCAGTCCAAATTGGGAAACTCCAACTTTTCCCGCCCCCGGCGCTCCTTATGGCTCTCTTACACAACTTTCCCTGCGGTTCATCATTTTCGTTGAGGACAATTTCAAATTCCTTTCATCTCCAAGTCTCCCAACTGCTGCAATACTTGCTTATGGTCGTCACTCTGGAGTTTGCTTTCTTCATCCTCCGTGAACACCTTCACTGCTACGAATGTACATCTGAGCTAACCACACATACACTTTTGCTTCTTATTTCCGACCAACTCCTCCGGATTCGCTTCAAATTTTGCATCAGAAGGCTATCTTGAGATACAAGCTTGTCTTACTATTACCATAATTTCGTGCAATTTGCTCAGCCATTGGTATGGTAATGGCGGGCAGCGACTAGGTAACCTACATCTGGAACTGAAGCGTGGACGCAATTTAAAAGTTGGCCTGGGGAGGAGAGAATGTTAGTGTATCTGTGGGAAAGAAACATTTCGTAATTTATTCCTCCTGTCCGTATTGCCCGCTTCGAAGCACATTTTCCTGTTTGCATTCTCATTTTCGTGTGAGAAGTGGCAGTGCTACTGATGATGCTGCAGGCGTACAAGTTTTCCACCGCCAGGATAGCGCTAGGTTGAAAAAGCACATGAGGCGGGGAATGGCACTCGGCCTGGTGTGAAGTGAATCTTAATAAAAGGAACGCTAATGTCATACCTCACCTTGACCCTAGGGTAGTGCGGATGTGGTTCGGACAGGTTTACGCGGAAATCTCGCTTTAAATAATGCATAAAATTGGAGGCAGGAAAATTGGATCTCGTCGACGCCTTCACACTTCCCGGCAGCTTCAAAACTAGTCTACTGGGAGGCGATGTGAATTATGGCCAAATAAAAGGTAGACAGGAGCGAAGAACAAGTTGAAACGATTTGCATGTTGACGAAAAACTGGAATGAATTGATGTGGTGGCGCAAATGCCTCCATGTCGGACCAAAAAATGTTGCCAAGAAAGCCATTTCTAAAGCCGACGCCAGCAAATATTTCTCTCGAGAATGGACACATTCGATGTACTCAACAGATTCCCAAGCAGGATAACAGCATCTGCAGCATGGGAAAGATGAGATTGTTCCAGCCGTTTCGCAGAAATAGTGGCACAGCTCTTTCCGAAATGGTTGTTTCATCATCCTCCTTAAAATATGTAATGCAATAAATAGCGCCTAAAGTTCAACCAGCGAAGGAGCAAACGCAAGCAGGAAGAGGGAAAGTAAGCAAGTATGTACGCGCTTTCTCCGCCGTATTATAACCGCTAGACCGAACTAAGGAGCTTTTACCATGCAGAGCGCATTTGCATATTTCGCATTTTTTTCATCAACACCGTCTCAAGAAGATGGTCTATTAACAAGCTGGCTGGGAAAGCACAGGGTGTAAGGAAACCAACATGCAGAAAATCCACGAGGGCTCAAGTTTGCGGCAATCTTATTAGTTAGAGCAGCGTCTCCAGTATAAAATGATACTAATTCCACAAAGCGGAAAAGATTTCCATACTTGGGAAGAAGAACACCCTTGTAGGGAGCCAAGTATCATCGTATCAAGTGCATGATTTACTGACGTAGTTCATGCTCAAGTAATGTGATATAATAGGATTGCTCTCGTGTACAGTCAAAACAAAACACGGAGGAACTACACTCCGTTAGGGAGGAAACAATTGGCCAAAGCAAAGCGAAGCAAACGCAGACGTTGAAATCCAGGTTTGGGAAAACTCAGTAGCACTTCTGGATACAAGATCCAGTCCCGAACCATATCGAGGCAAGGACGTTAATGTTAAATCTTATCGTGGAACAATGCAATACGTCTATGATTCATTAGATGATGGTGCGAACGCCCTGTCAAAAGACGCTCTCCGCGATCGTCTACTTAATAATAAAGCACGTCTTGCGAACGAGCGAATGAAAGGATCCAAGTCATAGTGTACATGCATTGGAGTGTTTCATCTGTTGGCGTTGGTGGTTCTATTTCCTTCTCGTTTCAGTTTCAAGAGCTATCATACATGTAAATAGTGTAGAAATGCCAAGAGGGCACTTTCTGGGAAAAAATCTGGCTTCGCCGCCGGTTCAGTCGGAGGAGCAGGAGTAAACGAGTAAGAGGGGATGAAAGCATCTCGTCTGACGATGATGAAAATGAAATATTGTAATGCTTGAAACAACTCAAGTCTTCTCCCATAGTATCAAAAAGCTTATCAATGTGCCAATCTTGCGTCAAATTAATATAAATCCCTACCCTGCCACATGGAAGGCTCCCCTTGTTTTCTCCCTTTGAACGAGGAAATTTATAAGTTCGTCAAGAAAATAACGTTCCATAATTCAGCCGCGTTGCCACACAGTATCGGTTTGAGCCTCTT
The DNA here is from genome assembly GCA_009872375.1 of Sminthurides bifidus. Classification (NCBI taxonomy): domain Eukaryota; kingdom Metazoa; phylum Arthropoda; class Collembola; order Symphypleona; family Sminthurididae; genus Sminthurides; species Sminthurides bifidus. The sequence continues at coordinate 10,217 of VRMD01000995.1, read as the reverse complement.
TACTCGAGGGTACTTATGTCTTGATTTTGGGAAACTTTGCTAGAAACACTAAGCGGGTGCAACTGCATTTTCCATACTTGCATCCTCTTGTAGTCAAAAACTTAAGTAACTTTGTCCACGCCTTCCATCATGAAGGACGTCTGCATGGAGATGAAAACCTGTTTTCATAAAAATTTTAATCAAGTTTATACGTGCAAAATATGCGGAGGGAGCTGTGCTGCCATGCTCTATGTCGCTCCGGATAAAAAAGGAAATAAATATTTTGCAAGAAATCCTCTTTGGGCAAACGCTGGTAAAAGAGAGAAAGCAAAGGAGCGACGAAAAATGAGGAGAGGGCTGAGAAGGAGGAAAGTACAGAGAAGTTTGATAAAAGTTTTGGCTCAAGTTGATAATCCATCTTGTTAAGGAAATGATGAAGAGCGAGTTTAATTCAAGTGGGAGACGGAAAAGGTTCTTGGAGATTGCATGTTTAATTGAGTGTGAGAAATTATTCGAGAATTATGATTCAGACGGTGGCCGCTCTTCTTTACTGCTGCGAATTTAAATGACGAGGAGAGAGCCGGAGAAAAGATGGAAGACAGATGCAGGAAAGAGAGCGTGAGAGAGAGAGATTTGGCAAAGATATAGATGAAGGAAAGGACTGTAAGATTCAAGATGAAACAATGACTTGGGTGGATTAAAAGATAAGCCTTTGATTCCAATAAAAGGCTTGCGGATCAAACGGTTGTACAGTGATAGGTGATTTGTGAGCTGTGCAAGCTGTAGTGTATAGGAAATGCGTGCGGTTGTCCTGCCGACGTTAGTTGCATTAGTACTGCCTTTACTGCGTTACGGTTGGTTAGGACAGGGGAGGGGATTTTCAATTATCTTACTTCTGTGTGAATTCGGATGGAAAGAAAGGACCAGGGGACAGGACTGGGTGAATTGATAGGAATGGGAAAATTGTGTGGCCTGTGGTGGAATGAGGATTTATGGACAGGGGAATTATTCCTGGAATGCGGCTAGGATTGTGTGAAAGTAATCATGTGGTGGTTAAGATTTGCGATGACTATCATAATGATTTCGCTGTCATTGTGTGGGGAATCATAAGTTTCTTTTATTGGAGTAATTCATTGAACCAAAGGGCTGTATGGATGGCTGGGGGATTATTGAGTCCATGCCGCCGTGTCGGAGTTGCATCAGATGAGAGAGAGCAGAGTATTTGGTTTATTGCATGTCACGGCCCCTGTTTTCCTCTCTCGTCTGGTCGTAGCAGGAGGCGGATGAGGTGATTGGAGGCCAAATATACTGTTGCTTATGCTTAGAGCAAGGCGGTGATGGATGTTTTCTTTGGCACAGTACGTGCTCATGGTTTCGTTTCCACCTTTCCGGAAGCCATGGCAATAATCGGGAGTAGAGGAGATCACCTCCGAATTCTGTTTATGGAAGCAAAAGCTCACCAACTACCTGACAGACATGAGTAAAGAGGGAGAGAAGAGAGTGAAAGCAGCGGCATGCGTTCGAGTAGAGAAAATGAGATACTTGAACTGCTTCATCTCTGTTGAGCAGTTTGTCTGCGTCGGTTGGTTTCTGGAATTGAATTTTTCTCTCGCGGATGCATAACTGGGGTGTTTATCGCAGGAACAACTTGAGGATGCCGAAGAGCGTGCTCGGGATGCAAGACAGATAGTTGTGTGCGAGAGGCGAGTAAAAGAAATTGATTCGTGGAGCTGGAGATTTTTTTAAAGAAAGTAATTTATTTCTATTTGGTTAAATATCTCTCGAGTATGTAAATAAACTTAGGCGTAGCCGAGCATAAGTGGGCGCTCAACAAGGACTCAGCGGATGCTCGCACAACCTGAAGTACGCAATCTTAGCCAGTATTAACCTAGACCTGGTGGGAGAATGGAAATTTTTCCTCAAAAGGGAACTGTATTGATATACGCAGAGTTGCAAAAGAACGCAGCTGCTAAAGCTCCGCTAGCAGAAGAATGAATAAAAGAAAGAGAGACAATACGACGACGGAGGAGGATAGAATTTTTTAAAACCCTGTTCAATACGGCGACAGTTGGTATGCATCCATGTCGTGAGGAAACTGGAGCAGAATCCTGCTTTCTTTTTATTAGACCCTTGGTAGCTCTGTCTCGCTAAGAGAAAGTCGAAGGTGTGGAGGGGAAAGGATGCATTTTGATAGCGAGAGAAGGAAATTATGTTGTGCAACGCGTGCTGGAAAAATTTTCTCTTGAGGTAGAAAATTTTTATGCCTCCACTTCCCTGACTTCCTGTTCTCTTCATAGCTGATGGAACAAATCAAGGAAGGAGCCCAGGGATAAAATCTGACATAACTGAAGCCCTGAAGGGGGAAGGCGGAAGAGAAAGGACTGATAGTTTTTGTGTTTTTAGAAATTATGGAATTTTGATATCCTTTTACTTGTCATCCTTGAATTTTCGATCTTCGAAGGGGGAACAATTTTTACGACACGACCTGATCTTGAAAGAATGAAAGATGACTGGGTTCGAGTAAGGGGAGGCATGGTTCCGGCTCCAGCTCTTAAATAATAGTGTACGGACTGAGGGCTAAGAGTTTCCACAATGTGATTGAGACTGAAATTACATCGTCTTAAGTCAGAGGAAATAAGGTGTCCGACCAGAACAGTCAACCTGGATCCCCATATCGAGTAAAGAACCTAGTGCTGCAAAGTAAATCCAAGCAGCCGGCTTGGAGAAACATGCGAAGGGGAAACTCCAGACAGGGGCGGTAAAAGCATAGAGGGAAAGGCCTGATGATCTTCAACGGAAAATAATTTCATAGTTGTCAATTGCTGTATATCCTTTTACTCATTTGTTAGCGTGTAACAAGTTTTGACAATCCTTTTTATAGTCTGCCTGTCATTTTTATTTATTTCCTCCTACTGTCGTCATCCCCTCTCGCTAATGAGATATATGAAGTTGAAATGAAACAGTTATGAATCATGATGCAGCTGTAGTGCGGTTCGGAAACCTTGCTTTGCCGACATGGCCGTGTAAAACTATTATGAACTGTGCGCCGGATCGTGTTTCGGAAAGATTCCCCCTCTCGCTTCCGTGAAGTGACGCCATACGATCAAGACTGTGCCTTTGTTTCCACCGGGTTCGGCTCTTTATCTCAAGGAAAGAAAAGCGACAGAGCATGAAATAAGTTTCACTTCTTGGCCAAAGTGAGTTGGAGAGGTAGGAGAAAATGTATCGCTGTTGGCTGTTGAAACCATGGAAAGCCTGGAAAGCATTCTTTATTGCAGGCTAAACAAAGCTTTGCTATTCAGTAATTACACGTCTCTTGACTCAACACCTTTTAATGAGTGTTGATTCAAAAAAGTTATCAACAACTCTTACTTTCTAACTTAATGACAACGGAGGTTTCGCGTAGCCTGAAATTAGAATTGGGAAGGGAAAAGTTGAATAAAGCATGAAACAAAATGGATTTTGATTTTCCAAACAGAAAACAAAGCTAGTGCAAGCCCTTACAGCAATAGTCAAACGTCATATGACTGAAACACCATACCATAATAGTGTACACATGCTCTAACTCTGAGAAAAGAAAGTAACGAATTGGTAAACTCTTACCAAGTATTAAATTCAATTGTGCCACATTCGAAAAGTTTTTCAAGTTTGCTTCCCTACACGATTTAACTTACAACTTGACATTGCAATCAATTCAAGTCAGCAAGAGTTTACCAAGAAACCTCCGACGTCGTCTCTTTACAATCAAATCCACCAATCATGCAAACTTCGCCACATCGTTCCCTTATTCCAGCTTTCTTCGGGGAAGTAGTTTATTTCTACTTGTTCTTCTTCTCCAAACCCTGTATTCTCTTACTTATGTTCCACTGGACTATAAAGTAACAGATCGTGGATCCACCCGTGACCTCCTCCAGCTTTCAGTATGCTTTGACTACGAATCAAACAACAGACAGGATTGAAGCCTTAGTTAAGGAGAATGACTCTTAATGAAGGGAAATTTTCTCAAAGCAGAAACGCTACGATTACTCATTGCTACACTTATGTGACTCATTTGGTAGTTTAAAGCTCTTTGTCTAGGTTCAAATGGGCCGTCAAAGTTATAACCATGAGCATGAGTAGATAACTTACGTATACTCTGGACGGTATGCATGTGCCCAACTTTCCTTTTCAAGTCCTGTGTATGTTGGCCCCATCCGTAGACTATTGACTGGAGTTACCACAGTTACTTTTACATTGCTACTTCTGTTCAGTGCTCTTTCGTGCTTTCACTACATTTTCTTTGCCGGGGCTCAGGGCTGAGGAAGAGGGTAACACACAATGTTACAGATTGTCTGCAAGAGTTTTTAGTAACTGCATCTGCTGTAAAAGAAGACAAAAACTGCAACTCTTTCCTTTTCACACACATCTTTATGGAAGCAGACTCGGAAAAAACTTGGAGACAGATGAGGTTGCCACATGTGGAATGCAAAAGAGGAGCTGTCTAAAGCCGCAGTAATAAATTCTTTTTGTTACTTCTTCTTTCTTGATTACATCCTTTGCAATGGAGAAATTGGTACAACTCTTGGAGGGATTTACTTGTCATTGTACTCAATAAGCTTATTGGCCTACTTGCGTCCGTAAAAGTCTTGGCAAGTTTTGTCGCGTCGAAGCATCTACTTTCACCATTGTATGCCGCAGCTCCAGCTTGTCCTGTCCCACGGTCCGGTTCCCATCTTTTCTTTCGCTGTCCAGACACTTGGAGCACGCTAAATTACAGGTTCTGCAGCACAGTGCCTCTTGCATATACAGATTCTTCATTTTTCAGTCTGCAGCATCTTAGTGAGTAGAGTAGAGTCCAAAGGAACCAAACTTCAGAATCAGAAAGTGCCTTTTTTCAGCTTCAGTTTACTTCCTTCTCGTCCTCACTCTGCTCTGAATCAACTTTATCAATCATGCTCCCAAGAGTTTATTTCAAAGACCTTTCGCACATTTTCCAGCTCTCAGGCTTCACTCATGTGTTCTTCTTATAAGTTTCTCGCCTGCTTTCGGTCCCCACACTGGGAATTCTGTGTTGTGCAATACATCTTGCAAACGGCAATTCACAGATGATCTCAACTGGCTGAAAGGAAGCTGAAGTACGGCTTTAATAAAGCAGTCCGACGGTCGGAGGGTAAGATCTTAAGAGGAGAAGAGAAAAGGCAAACTTGAGAACGAGCAAAAGCGTATCATAGGCATATTCAATCATCCTATCAAATCTTTTTTCTCCTCTCTCTCTCTCCCTAGCCGGAACCTATTTCTATTCGACCTTGCAAATCCTTTAAAATTCCACCTGCTCGCTTCAACCTCTGGCAACAAGCTACACAGGATTTCAAATATCTGTTTAGTTAGAGAAAACTTGCCGACCCACCACCCACAAAGTGATAGATAGCTCCAATCTTCCAACTTTCTTTACATTTCTCAAAGGAAATTTATGCTCCTCTATTTATTCCACCCAACCTCTTAACTCTCCATTTTCCTTTAGTCAAACTCCAGTTTTTGACCTGTACACAAATCACAAAAGTTACACAGGATTTTCCATGAAACCCGCCTTCAGCCCACTATGAATACTACCTAAAGTCAAAGTCCCATGCTGCAGTCCATAGCCCCCACCTTTGTCAACTCTTTTGTTGAATGCGTATGCTGCATTGAATAAAAACTGATGCTCTGAATGCTGTCAAAGCGTCAAACGTATTTATTGCATTAATTCTCGTCTTAAAGCACACTTCCAAGCACTTGTGTGGGTTACAAATCTTTACGTTCATGTGAACTTTGCATGCAAAAAAGGGAAATTGCTTATGCGGGATTGGTGCTAAATGGTGATTTTTCTTAAGGGTGTCAAGTAAATAAGCGACTAGCTCCGTTCACTTTCAGTGTGCAAAACCTTCACGTGATTTACTGTAATATCTTATGTGCCCAACCAATAATTACTCTGCAGCACTGGAAAGATTACCCATTGAATTTGGAACAGCTTACGTGTCCCTTCATTTGCTTCAGATCCGGGCATTGGGGCATTACTTCCCTCACCTCTTATCTGTGATCATGTTTTTTCAGACACGTTAGATTACTTGATGCCCAAGAATCTAAACAGTGTATGCGCATGCAATGCCACCATGGCATGGCATCTTGCATATGAAAACCAGAATACAGTCTTAATCAGGGGTAGCGAGGGTAAGTAAAAGCTAATCAATAAGTTTAAAAATGACTCAAGTGCTACGCAATCATCCAGCGGTTTTCCCTAACAGGTTCATAATTGTATTACCCGAGGTTACAATGCTTCATGGTGAAAAGTTCAAGGGTACTAAAGCGCGGAAGTGACTTCATGTAAAGGAAATGGTGCAAACATTCTCTGAAGAAATGACAATTCACTGTACGTAGTTAGTTAAATTTCCTGGAAAAGACCTTGATGTTGCAAGAAGAAGAAACCAAGCATGTCCAGGCTTGAAGGAAATGACAAAATTATAAACCCAAATGCTGCTGGAATTGCTGATTAATACAAAAATATATGGTTAGCGTTCTTTTTAAAAAACAGTAACGACAGCAACGCAGGCGCAGCACCATCTACTGAACCGTAAAGTCAATTCAGCTGCATCGCAGACTTGTGTCCAAGGATAAGAATTCGACTCCTAGCATGTCTCATTCCTCACACTGTCAGACCTACAGGTAAACCCATCGTTTGTTATGTCAAGATCCAACTTGAAAAATAAACGTAGACAAACGATAAGAAGCTGTAGGTAGTCCTACAGTCTACTTGCGAATACGACCATTATGCTAAAAACTACTTTTATGGCCAAATGTTTGCTAACAGCTAGGTACTCCTTTACTCCTCAGGCAATTCGCATTTCGTAAAGTGACTGTTAGACATTGTAGCACGTACATAAGCAGTCGTCACGGTTCGCATGTTTTCATTAGTTGCGTAGAAGAGCTAAGGAAGATTTGATGGCCGAAATCTCCTCTCATTGTTCACCTCAAGAACATCCTTGAAAATATTTTTTCGTCCCAGCTGGGGCTCACCATTCGTGATGGAGATGGACACGATTTCATTCCAAGAAAGGTATTTGATTATAATGGACAGTAATACTAGGATTGCGGATGTGTAAAAAACTGTAGTCATCCATCTCTCAGAGTTTCAGCTCCAGAATTAGTAAACGAGGAGAGCTCATTGATAGATGGTTAAGTTTTGGAAATGGCCGTCTAGAGGCTTCCGTGGAAGTAAACGAAAGTTTTGTTTCTCAAGTCACAGATTTGGTAGATAAAAAATTACTGGACATTAGCCTCAATGGGTTTTCCGTACGAAAAAGGGAATGGTACATCGGATTTGTCACAATAATTCATGTGGTCCACAGCCACGTCATAGGACAGAGTGATGTGAAATTCGAGCAACAAAAAACTTATGCTCTGTGAACAGTGCAAAATGCTAAGTAGCGAATTTGCAATCATTCCACACTCGCAGTCAGTTCTAAGAAGTAATTATTTTTGTGGTTTCATGGCTACGAATCCATTCGCACTGCCGCATAAACAAGGGCATTCAAGAGCACAGGAAGTCCTAAAGGTGGGTATGATTACCAACCCGTTTAACTTAAGACCAAAAATTTTCTATAATGGCCGGAGTGTACTGAAAGACGTTGCGTCGAGTGTGTGCGAGTTCACGTAGTGTCAAAAAGTCGCAAATCACGTCTTCACATCGATTTCGTGCAACATGGTGCTTCACCGTGGCAACCTTTCCAAGACGATGGAGCTCAAGTTGGTGCTATGGGTTTTGATGCTGTTTTCTCCATTTTTGGTTTCTTGTGGTAGGTTTAAACAATTCTGTAACATCAAATTCTAAAAAATTCTAAATCGGTAAAGAATTAGAACTAGAACCCAAAAATATGAAATCTGAATGAGCCAAACGTTTAATGATTTTTCGGGACGCTAATTACAGAGACCAAAATAGCTTACTTGGAGAAATCCAAGGTGGATCCGCGCCGTGGGACTCTTGTCACAGAATCTATTTTTCAGAAAAGGACCCAAATTCTCGCTTCTAACTTGTCTATTGGTCAAGATAAACCTTTCTTAGCTTCACACGGCCCGTCCGGTACGTTTTGTTGGATTGGAAGATTGGAACCCGGCCACTACCTCGAAATCCATTGCTTTCAGGCAAAATCTAACAAGACTCAAATTCTGGTACTCCCCCGACTAGTTCCATCGAGGGCACCACTGGCCGACCCGAATACCTTCCTTGACTTTGATGCTTTGGGAGAAAACATTTACTGGAGAGATCCGGTATCAGCTGCTGTTTGGGTAACATCGTTGTCGACTAGGGCATCCCGAATTGTTCGGCAAGTGTGCGGGGCCAACTACCAAACACATGGCTCTCGGATGTTCAAAGTCGACTCTAAAAACAAAGTCATATTTTGTGAAATAACACTTCCACCGGAAGAAGATGAAACAGCATATGTAGCTCGCATTTTACAAGCCTACGAAATACGCCCATCAAATGAGCCTGAAGATACTCGACAGAGGTTCTTGTACAATTCTGAAGACTTTGGCTTCGCAACAGGTACTGCCATTGATCCAGATAACGGCCTCGCATACATTATCAAAGGTACAGCAGGCCGAAATCCGAATCAGCTAGTTGCAATCAGGTATTGCAAAGACCCTAATTGTGAACATCTAGAAGTTGCGAAACCGGAAGTGATCGTGAAAGAAGCTTTCGCACACGAGAGGCCTTACTTGCACCTTGCTGAAGGGAACTTAATTTGGAGATTAGTGAATGGATCCTACGTTCGTTACAATCTTAATGATGGCAACGCAAGTTTGCGTCTGCTAGAATTCACCGCTACCGATTTTACCGTTTTCGAAGACTCAGTCCAGTTTGAAAAGGTTGATCAAGATTCTTGCCGTATCCGAAACTGCTCCCATATTTGTGTTGCCACCAGATGGCGGGCTGAATGCTTGTGCCCATCCTTCGCTACTTTAATTCACGGAACAGATTGCGTGGAAAACAAACTGTTGTTGTTTGTGAATCAAGAGCCGCTCATTTTCACGCACATGAATAATCAAGTTAATAATGTGTCATCGTTCAGCCATTGCAACTCTGCCAATAGCCGGGAAAGTCTCAACACCCAGAACTCGTCCCACATATGTTCGCGTTTGAATTCTTCAAATTCATCTGGTAAAAGCTTATTGGACATGACACCTTTTTCTTCAGAGCAGGAGATATCCAGATCCTTTGCCCAGTTTGACCCTCTATGGACGGGTTTCTTCTACAGAGAACGAGGCTGGGACAAGTGCATTCGCTGGTATTCGATGCGCTTTCAAAACGTTACTGATATTCACTGCGCTCCTCGCAGTCGTGCCATCAGTCAATTTGTCATCGACCCGATCAACAGCTTGATATTCTGGACAGAAATCCCTGACGAACAGTTCGTATATGTGGAATCATCCCAAGGATTCCTAATTATTGGCAAAGACTTGTTCAGTCAAAAGGAAGTTCTACGGTTACCTCAGATAGGAGATTCTCTTCAGTCTGTTGCCGTCTCTGGATTGACTTGTGATGGAGTTAAGAAGAGGTTGTACTGGCTGACATTAGAATCTTTGTCAAGTTGCAATTATGATGGTAGCAGCCCTGCAGTTTTATCGCGAGGAGAACGGTTTGCATCAGAGTCGAACATACAGCTGGTGGGAGATCAGCTTTACTGGATACTGGAATATGCTAACAGAACGCCTGAATCGCTGATCTCATTTGATTTGTCAACTGCAAGCAAAACAGTTGTCTACAAATCTGCACCGGAAGATGCAATTAATTTCTACGCTCTTCCACATCTGGAAGTTAACTCGTTAATGAATGATTCTATTTGCTCCGATTGCTCTTTCTCTTGCATTACTCTAGCAGGTGGAGATTACCGTTGCGCATGCCCGGAGTTTTCGCAAATGGGAATATTTGGTGAGACAAAATGTTCCTCAATCACAGCTTATGCGATCCTCTGGCAAACTGACGGTACGGTATCGATGTCGGAAAGAGTTGACTTGCAACAGTTGAATGAAACCTTTGATCTGACGAACACTACGGTTGCAAAGGTGAGCGGAAAGTGGCAAATAGCTCAGAAGCGTACAAATGTGTCTGATTTCGTTTTCGCAAGCCGAAGAGTTAGCGATGAAGTAAATGACGTCTGCTGGGTCGATAAAAAGACAGGAGCGATTGAATGTGCAGATCCGGTCATCAAGAAAACTTCAAGTAT
>VRMD01000994.1:0-19694 GCA_009872375.1 Sminthurides bifidus | reverse complement strand
CATCCCTTATGTTTTTCTTGATATCTTCTATCTTTAAACGTTTTTCTCTGTAAAAACAAAGAAAGCGTGTAAGTTAAGTCTACCAACTTTAAGTTGAACCAAAACCTACTAATTTGCGTCTCTTTAATCAGATTCGAAATTTGCAAGCGGATATAGCATATCATGCCATTTTTCAGCGGCCCCATGCATTATATCAGCAAGGCATGGTTTGCTCCACGCAAGCTATACGAGCAATGAAAAATTGAAATGTAGAATTTTATCAGCAGGCAGCAGACTGTCAAAGGTTCATAATTCGCATTGCTTGGAAAGTAACTGTTCATTCAACGCTATTATCAATTTTAGATTAACTAATCGACTTCCAGTTTGTCAGCTTAGCAATGCTGTGAGTTAAGAATGGGTCACCGTTTGAATTTACGCAAAAAATACGGTTAAGTTCTGTGAAATCGAATGGAACTTTTAGTTATGACGTAACGTTAGAAGATTACGGAAAGCAAACTTACTCTTCGCTGAAACCATCGACGTGCAAAATTCTCATTTGCTTCACGATAGTACTCTTTCCAGATTCACCAGCACCTATTGAAAGAAAATATTAAACGTTTTAAATATTCAGGAAGCCTCAGACAGATTAATATGAAAAAAATAAAAAGTTTAACTCTTAATCATGGAAAGATGGAAAGAGTCCGTTTATCGACAAGGATAACATGGAATGCCCCTCCTCAAAATAGTGGTAAAATTGGACGTAATGAAAAGTTTGGCGCATATTTCTAATACAACTAGCAAGAAGAAGCATTGAGAAAGAATGGACTGATTTGGTTTTTGTCGTTGTACTAGTTGCCATAACCTATCAACTCTAGTACGATTAAGTTACACCTGTATGCAAACCAGCTCACGTTACTTTTTACTTTCAAGAATGCTTCATCGATGAAACGTCAAATTCCGCTTCTAGATACAGACTCCTTGAAGTAACAATAATGAAGTAGATGAGCTCGAGAGGGCTATTCGGCATTACCACATTTCAATGCATTACAAAATTTTATCTTACAAAAGATTTATATACTTTCATGTGTTTTCAGCGAATCATCACTCTGAACACTGAAGTGATCTTTATGCCAGTTTCGAAAAACATGATAAAATCTCAGATACTGACAGTGAAGACCCATTTTACCGGCAGCAAAAAAGTCAATTACAATTTGGAGCCACCAACCAAACCATGATAGTATACCGATTCCAATAGTCAATGAAGTTGCTACTGGTGTACTGGTCAATTGAACTAAATGTCTCCTAGCAACGTGACTTTACCGATCAATTTCAAGCCATGGGGACTTGACTTAAGTATGATTACTGCCCATTATAATTTAACCTGCAAGTTCATACTCTATTTTACAAAACCACGAGTTGAAATTTTCGCAGCTCAAGGTCTGCTGTGAAAGTCATTGGTATTAGGTTCTTTACTATATTATATTTACGGGAACACACAGACATTCAAGCAGTCTCCCAATGCAAACAAATCTAAACTATATGCAGCTAATTCGCTTGATCAAAACTTGTGTTCTGTTAAGATAATTACTGCAATGAAAATCTGCACCCAGACTGAATGCATGTAGAAATATAACATAACAACTGTACGAGGAATGTATGAATAATATGCAAACTTTTTTAAACTGATATAGTACCTTCATGCTTAAAAGATCATTACTCATCAGCTACTACTTCAGATTTTCAACATGTGACTACCATTTGTGCTGTAGATGAAAGGAGTGTAATTAACACCATATAACCCATGAATCTTAGTCCTAGCTCTCGATAAGTTGATTCACACTTGAGCAAGTGAATCATATCGCAACAAACTATTACGTGAAGGTTATACACACTGGTTGTGCAGAGGAAAAAGTTCAGTTGTTTATTACCACGTTCCCTGGCGACGGTAAATGTGAGCTAGCCATTAAATGTAATTGACAAAGCTATCAGAAAAAATGCCGAGATTTTTGTACCTCACACCACAATGCCTTGTTTGCGAAATGAGAAGTGACACTAATGCGTGAAGCACATAAATGTGGACTTAGCTCCCTTCCTCCTCAGTCAAATGATTTCAATATGTCGCAAAAAAGATGAACTTAAGCTGTCATATACAAATTCTGATAGGGAGCGAGCAACTGGTGCAGTGGCTGGAACAAGGCCTTGTTAATTAGCAGCGCGCATTTAAAACGACACATTACAAATTTCATACTCATCTAGTTCTTGCATGACGGATGTGATGTAAGTGTGAGAATAAATCCCTGATTCCACCCTGTTTCAAACATGTGCAGAAAGTCCTCTGTTCTGTATTATCTTTCTTATTCTCACACTAATGCCATTAGTTTAGCTACTTGTCTTTCACATAGAGCACAAATCAATTCTCAGAAGATGATCCATAATTCTTTTTCTATTAAAGCTTCAAAATGTTTGGGAGGGGAGCTATTTGTCGGAGTTTGAAACAGATGTAACTACAAGGTCCTTGTGAAATTTAGCAAAATCATGTTATTGGAAATGCAGACTGCTCAAAAGCTGCCATATTCTAGCATGTAAGATGCACGCGCTCGCTGAGTGCCAAGGGCGGGGATTTAGTACATTCGCGTTACTGTTATTTTATCTAAGCATGTGAAAATACGATAAATTCTAAAACGCGAGTAGAGACTTACCGAGGAGTAAAAGGCGATGTGTGGCCTTGTAGACCTGTTTGTCCTTTTGTATTTGTTGATTGATTCGTTTGTTAGCTTCCTTCTTCCTTTTATTTTCCTCTTGATCCGTGGAGGTGCCACCACCGAAGCACCCCATGACATTCGGGCTCAGGAGCCGCCCTGACAGCTCCTTAGCACCTAAGTGACCCTTGATACCTTTGACTGGCCACTTCCCTCCGGTTCTTCGTTGTTGTCCACCAGTTGCCACACCTTCTCCTTCACTCGAAGATTCCGTTTGCACCGGACTACTCACTTTGACTTTTTTGGTATACGATACGTGAGAGGAAAATTAACGAGCAATTTTCGAACACGATTTCACAAACACTCGGTAAAACACACACACACACTTTACGTTCAAAGCTCGATTTAGTAACAGAAAATTTCTACGACGATGATTTCACCACAAAATTCCAATTTAGCTCTCTCAGGGTGTGCTGGTGACCACTTCGATAACTTGATGATCGAACAACTAGTTCGAGTAATATCTTCCCATCACTCTTTCAACTCGGAAGAAGTTAATAGTTCAGGATTCCTGAAACAATGAAATACTTCATCAATTAATTACTAGTCGCGTCCTTCACAGCACAGAATACGAGAAAAATAATCACGCCTAGTCACAACGTTACTGATATATTGCGATGTTCAAAATAACTAATGCACCAACATTCTGCGATACTTTCAATAAAGTTTAAACGCTCGATCACTTTTCAAAGGTCAACGAATTCAAATGAATAGCCCAACTTCTTCCATATACCATGACACATGGCATTTACCGTGGTAAAAGAGAAGACACGTTCAGAGGCTGTTCCAATCCGTTCCGTTCTAAACTCAAGTTTTTTTTCCAGCTCAAGCAGTGAAGACACCGTGTGTATTTTGAAAATTACGAAACGTGATAAAAGGTTACAGATAGTGTTACGGATTTCCGTCTTTAGACCAAATAGTTATTTTTAACTCAATCACATAGCTGAAGATAGCGAGTGTTGTTCGAACTGGAACTGTGTTAAACTGTAAAAGCGTTTGTGTATAAAACTATCATTATGTACTTATTGTTATAAATGGTGCGATCATTATTGATTGTCCAAGTAAAGTTCACGTAAGGGTTAAATAAAACTGCGTGATAAGAGTTGTTCTTCTATCGAGCGTGTATAGCTGTTCACGCACTTTGTTAATTCTAATTTCAGATTATCTCTCAGTTCGTTCCTGCTTTAATCGTTCCTGTTGATTATCGATGCAATCCAGTTACACAATCAAAACTAAGATCAATAGTCCGTATACCAAGTAATTACGATTCCTAAAGAACGGGCATTCAAGATTTGTTCACACCCAGGATTTGCGATACAGTGCGCAAAAATCAAAGCTAAAATTTTAACTCTCTCTGAATCAGAATCAAACTACTAGTATTTTAAGGGTGCACTCTTGAACTGGCACGATACCTCCTGTTAAACAATTGGATGTGATTGTTTTTAAGAGCAAATGCTAGTTAAATTTGGCTAAAAACAGATTCCTGCCTGTCTACATAGCCGAGTTGTCTATATTTTTCCGCTTCAGTTTTAAGGCTGACAATAATGGGTTTTAAAACTGTTGCTGTGCAGCGAGTTGCACTAGAGGTGAAAATTTCACAACTAAGTATAATAATAAAAAGTTAATTTTTGGAAGAGCTTAAAATAGATTATCTTTTGCACAAGTCTGGTAATGAATTTGGTAAATTAATAAATAAGGAGGTAAATTGGTGGGATGTGATCACCCGGAGCTAGGAGGATCGAGAGTGTGCGTGGTGGTGATGATTTTATGCATGCGATTGTTCCATAGTAGGCAGGAGCAGCAGCAAAGCCAAAGGAACTCGCAAACAGTATTGACTTGCAACACAGAGATCCGCATTGGTAATGCACAGAGATTGGATTCACCATGGAAGTAGTGGATTGGCAGAGAGGAATTTAGTTTCCACTTGACTCTCTCGCTCTCTCTCTTTCTCTGTGACTCTCTCTCTCTCTCCCTCTCTGTCTCTCTGTCTCTGTCTCTCTCTCTCTTTCGCTCTTCTCTCGTTGTGCGGATTTGATCGGTTCTTTAATGAAATGAGACACATTTTTCTAAAGCATTAAATATTACGTCGCCCTAATTATGTTTAGCTCTTCGTACGTTCTTTAAATTTCTCCTCCTACCCCGTTACCATTCAAAATGGCTCAATTTCAAGTCCCATCAGTAGGAAAAAAGTAACGACTAGCTTTGGAAGCTCCATAATAAATAATTCTCAGCTCTCCATCAAGGTTTAAGAATAGACCTGCCACTACTGGAATGACTTCCTTCTTGGCCGTTCAGCACATGTTATTATTGAAAGTTTGTCAAATCTGTAGATAGGGTTTAAACAAATGAGTTCAACTTGCACCCTTAAACTGACACGGTTCGGTGTTCGAGTGACCGCTGTGTCTTTGGGGAAGGAGAAACACAGTTGCTCGTGCATTGCGCAATTATCAAGTGTCGCAAGGTCAGCGATTGAACGGGGCGGAAAAATCCGTCTATGTACATACATCGAAGCATGAAAGGCCTCTGAGGGCTTGCGTCCACGTGAGTATGACTGCACATGAGATTATTTAAGATGAGAACTTGAATTGAGAATTAACTACTAACCGGCGCGGCTGCTTGCTCAGGATGACTGCAGCTTGTAGGATTTTGCTTGGACTTGAAGCGAGAGACGATTCTATAGCTGAGACTGAGAGTGACAACGGAAGAGGCGCAAGAGGATGTCAGACAGAAAAATGACGTGTGTTTTTGAATTGCTCAGGTTCGGCAGCAATTTTTGTTGAATGACTGGACTATGCACAGCACTGGAGATGATTCTATCTTCTGTGTACGAACTGTAGAATATTCGATGACCGACATGGAGTTGGAGGAGAGTATCCTCTACATGACGGTAGCACAAACTGATTTGGACAGAGTAATAATGATTGTTACGATTTGCAGGAAGATATGAGATAAGTTTTTGATAACAACGCGTTCAACACGGTGCACTGGTTGAGGGCAAGGATGACACGAGAGATACACGAAGCGTGGACGAAGCGAAGGTTAATGTGGAGTAGCAAATTGGGAAACTTATCCTTGAAGATAGTCCCAGTCCGGAGTTAATTGGATTGTGACTTGAGGAGACAAAGACTGTGTGCCGGAGATTTATACAGTTATTGAATGCAGATTCGTTGCTAACTTTGGAGGATACTTTTACACTGTTCACTGCTCGCGCTCGGATCCGTCTGTTTGGCTGGGAAAAATTATCGAGTTGTGGAGGTGGTAAAAGGTAATGTTCACAGTTGCTGGCTCGCGAGTCACAAGTTAGTTTGAGAGGCAGGCAGAATCTAGATAACGGCAAGATCTAGATTGCCAACATGTACCACTATGTGAGCGAACAAGGGTATTCTTTCTGGGATATTGTCAACGGGAGTAGGATTTCCGAAGATTGCAACCTGAGGAAATGGCTGTGGCACACACCGACGGTTAATTATATGAAAAAGATTTTGGCAAATGCAAAGCAGTATAAATATTCTTCATGGTGGGTGGATTACACTGCTCGCAGCTACACTAAGCAGACAAGGTTTCTGTTCGGGAATTCAAATTCCTGTTCCTCAGACTCTTCTGTCGTGGTAGTGGTGGGTACTCCTGCTCTTTTCCTGTCTCAAGATTTTCCGTTCTGATTACTTTTCTTTGTCGCACATCAGCAAACAGACACTGTCGACTGTTTTCACTTTTTGAAGCCTTTTCTCTCTCCGACTGTCTCTTGGCTTCGGATTTAGAGTCGAGAAACAGTAAAGGCTGAGCTTTCCTCGAAAAGAGACTGATAACGCACAAATGTTGATCAAGTCTTCATTTATGGAGTACGAATACTTGGAGTTTCGACAGATGAACTAGCTGCCACAATACTGTGCACGTTATTTCTCCGGATTCAACCTAGGCTTCAGAGGCTGCGAGCAGCTGGAGACTGAATTTCTTGCTTACTGGAAGAAATCAAAGGAGAAAGTTAAATAGGGTGTGCAACAATGCTCATTCTCGCTTGATCTATACCTGTGCACAGTTTCGTGCTGATTTGAGGCACTTGGTGCATGGAAAACGGTATGAGCAAAGACTCAGTGTAAGAGAGCTGACGGCTGGAAATGTCTCAGGCGGGAGCGAACGAGGGGGGAAAATCGGGTCACTGTTACATACTGAAGCTTTAAATCATAAGGCTACAAGCACAGACGAACAAATACAATGCAATTATGCGAACTAATGGAATGCATCACAAAAACCTTATAGAATTTCAATTTCGGAGGATTTTTTAAATGAAATCGGCCCTATCTTGCTACTTTCACCTTCACTTGAACTCATGAGCCAAATATTCAAAATGGTGAGCTTTGTCTTTGGGTTCCTCCTGCAGAACTCCAGAAGTGTGTATGGCTCCCACAACGTTAGATAATTGGCCTTTGTGCCACCATTGTACCACGAGTTGGTGTGAATTTGTTTTCAAGAGTTGGATTGGAAACAAGGGGCCACACATTACACTCAATTGGAACTCACGATGGGTTTAAAAAAGACGGCTACTTTCAAAGGTATAGCAATATGCAGGTTAAAATTAGCCCTTTGAACATTGTGCTGGGAGTGCACAATATTCATTAAATGGGTGGGGAGACTATTGGTTTGTTCCAAGCACAATCGAATTAACCTCACCTCACACGTTTGAAGAGTCGTCCGTATTTAGATCCTCGTGGTGCTCTGATCCCGAGATGGTGAGTTACGAAATTTTTGTCTTGGATGCGGCAGCGATGAGTACGCTGAATCGCTAGGAGGGGAAAGTATTGTTTGAGTATTACTGAACTATTTTCTCATTATTTTGCGTGATGATTATCCGCGTCTTCTTATGTCTTTCACTTATTTGGGGCTGGTTCGATTCCTGCGATGGTGATAAGGGGTCTTGTACGTGTGTGTGTGTGTGTATGTGTCTTGCTCTGTCTGTACGTGTACGTTAGCTAGTGGAAATCGGTGAGATACTGATCTGTTAGCAGTCTCATTGTAGGTAGATAGAAGGAATCAACTTCTAGTAAAAGTACAAGTAGGTAAGTATGGTGTGGGAGAAAAGTAGCAAGGACAATATATAGGTAAGAGCAGAGAGTGACTAAGTGAGAGAAGGGAGAGAGAGACAGCGAGAAACTCTTGAAAAGATATCTTCTTGTCCGTAGTTTGCAGTAATAATAATGATATGTTGGATCAGAGGAAAGGAGTTTTAGCCACGACAAGGAGCTACAGTTTACTTGGTAGACAGTTCTCTTCAGGCTGGGTTCAAATAGTCACGGGGAGAATAGTGTTAGGACGGCCTAGAAAGAGAAGACAAGCACTCCTATGTCTCCCGCAGATAGACTTGCAAAACACTGTACATGTTGAATGTATTCGCGAATGCGAATAGCTTGGCGAGCCATGGACAGGGAGAGTCGGCTCAATGACGGTCCTTGTATTTACCATGATAAGAAGTTGGGCTTTCATGCAGGGAAAATTATTAGACAAGCTTGAGCGGAGCCAAGGCTCCTGTGTAGGTAGCATTTTATGGTAGATGCTGGAGCATAGCAGCTGCGAGTGATGGGAGGATGGTAGTATCCACTGCTAGAAATCGAAATAGATGAGTAGAATTTTTTACCAGATTCTAACCAATTCCCGTCCGTCCAGGAGGAGGCGGAGGAGGAGGAGGTGGAAAAGGAGGAAGAGAAACGCGAATTCTACGAGCGGAGATAGCGATTTCTGCATGTACTCACTATAAGGCGTGCGTACGCTGGAGTAATTATATTTTGCGAAATCCATGCACAACCGTAGACGAGTCTGAGAGATTCAACTCTCAGACGGGGAAGCAAATGGAAGTATGGAAATGCAAGTTTTGGCCGTATAGGCTGTCGTTGAGAGGCGTTTGGGTGTGAGATATTTGTACATTTTGCACAGTCGAGCATAGGCTTCGTCTCCTCTCCAAATACGTAACCGATCTTCGGGTGAGGAAGACAAGAGAAAGAGTTGAGTGGGAAAGATCTCAGGACCAAGGCTGTACGACTCTCCGCTTCTACTCGTACTGTGCTTTTCTCCACTTTCCCCACTCCTCTCCACTATTAAGAAAAAGTAGACGTTCCCTGTCAAAACGTTGATGCACACACCCAGAAAAAGCAACACAGCCCTCAAGGTCTGGGAACAGGAACAGGAATGGAAGCGGTTACGTTGTCCTTTTCTTAAAGCATGCCATGACGGCAGGACCAGCTATTCTAGTTCGAACAGACCATGTCAGTCATGAACAACGTTGAGAGAGATGGAGTAGAGAAAAACGATCGGACATGGCTCATGAGAGGGTTACTGTATGTAACGTACATTGAGCGGCTACCTACCTTTACGTTTGCCATGGTTTCTGAAATCAAAGAGCACGGCGAGCATAGGTTGGTGCAGTCGCCAAAAAAAGAAAGAGCAAAGGCATCGGTTGTCGGTAACAAAGTCGAATCTCATTGACTTTAGCCTTTAAGCTCGCCTGTACTGCCTCCTGTACCCTGACAGGAGACTTAAGCCAGCTTGATTTAGAGAGGAATCCAACTAGCCTATGGCTGTGGCACCAGGTGAAGAGCAGATCGAGGGAAGGGTGTGCTGAGAAGCGGACATTACTGATATTTGAATGAAGAAATAAGAGGTGCGCTGCCTGGGTTGGTGTCGAGGTGGAGAAACGAGAGCGAAAGAGAGAGAAAGAAGAACTCGGGAGAAAGTGGAGAAAGCGTGTCCATAGAGTACCCACACACCTAAAATTGGGAGTCGGCGACTAGGACAGGAATTTCATGGAGGTGCAAATACATTGTGTAGATCTTGAGAGACTACACCTAGCTTTTAGCGAATGAAAGCGTGTGCTTCCTCCTCGCACTCCTTCCTGCTCTTTACTTTCGCTTTAAAGAGTTTGTGCAGAAGAGGGAATGGCACATTTTCACTCAGTTTTGCGACTCTGAAAAGGGCGTATGCATGCATGGTATCATACATCTGGAGAAAGTAGGGAGAAAAGAACAGAGGGAAAGAGAGAGAGAGAGAGAGAAGAGAGCAAGAGCGAAAGTACCGAATGCCAAAAGGCGATTGCGAATACTGGTTTCGTTTCAACGCGCCTGCCTTGCACAAGGAATGAGATCAGCACCCATATACTGTGGCATATCTCTATGAGATGATCATCGAACTTTTCCCATAGGCCATCAAGACTTTTGTGTGCCATACATGTAGAAAAAAACGGGATGCGCTCTATAGAGGCAAACCACTCTGTTGGCCTTTTTTGCTGGGAAACCCTGCTTGGATTTCAACCACTTACCTGTTTTCTACTGGAGTTTTGCCCCCTCCTTCTTCAATTCAAGCTGCGTGAAAATACCATATAAAAACTTTCTCCATGGATGTTATTCAGTCTCATTCTAATAGCTGCAAATGGTGAGAATATGCTGAAAGGACGGTAACTTTCTCCTTTCTGGCTACCATGTTACTTGTTTTTCCGTCTTGCTCTATCTCTCACTCAGCTTTCTCTTTCTACTCGCTCTCTTTTCCACCGACTTGGCCCAGATAAGCTTCAACCTTATATCTTGCTCTGTATTTCTTGTCCTCGTGTGTCTGGTCGTTTCAGTGCCTCGCACAAACCTATATTTTGCCAATGACTCGCTCCCTGGTCCGTCCTTTTGATTTCCTTCCCGACGCCCTTGCTCGTGCTTTTACCTTGATTCATTTTGATTTGGGCTGTAGGCATTCTCAGCCGCTTCCTCATCAGAAAGAAAGCTCTCTCTTCTGCCCTGATAAATATCCCAGTTCCATTTCCCTGGATGACTTATCAAACTTATTTATCACAATTGATATTTCACACACAAACCACACAAACACATTGCGGTATGACATTTTAAGCGTGTATATCTCTGGTTAATGAAAAACTTTCTTCTCTGGCTTGTTTACCAAAGAACCAAATCAAACTACAACTGTCAAATATTTACTCCTTCCTGCATCAGCTGCACACTTTCCATTTATTCCAGAACCTGATGAACAAGTTGACAACGGGGCACCAGGAATAAACCAATTGTTTCAGCTAGTGTGCAAAATCCCAAAATGATGAATCGCTTCTCGCCACGTGTACTTGAGTTGTATACCTTGACAGCTTTGAAATATGATCATGTACTCGCGGCTTCCTTGCTCATCTTCGACGTCTGCCATGGCTTCTCGTAGTCATGTGTTTCAAACACAATATTATCTACACATAAATGTGCTGTTGGATAATTAGGAACTGCTACAGTCACAGGTACCATTCCAGTTAGTTTACGGCGTTAATTTGAAGAGCCTCGGCAATTGCATGCAAGGTCAGGCTGAAAAGGATCCGGTGCAATTAAATGCTCCCAATGAAATAACAAGAATTTAACTGACGAAAAAGTTTTTATGTAACACATTGTCGGACCATGTAATGATGAAAATGGCCACCATAAACCTAGAATGAATCGTCAATTTCCCTGTACTTGCATAATCAGATACTGAGGTACTGGACGTACCGAAATTTTCTGCAAGGGGCAAGTTGATGTTTGTTTCGCTTCAAATAGAAGGTTGCAATTATAAAACAAGGAAGGAATATAAAAGAATTAATCGTCTCATCGTCGTAGCATGATGACATTATGAAGGATGTCACCATACCAGATCATCTCAAGCGTGATTCCTTACGTATTTGACGAGCATAATTTACGTTCGCATATGAAGGAATGATTGTAGCGAATGGAAAACAAACAGTGCTAAACAGTCTGTTTTGCATTAAGCGGAAACGTGCTTCCCTTGCTTGTGGGCTAAGTTCTTTGACAAGCTCCAAGCCCTTTTGCTAAATAATATCTTGCAAAGCTATAACTCGAGCTAGACCTCTATTTAAAGGAGGTGTGTGTGGAACCTTATGCTGAATCTTATCACACCGACGACAATTCTCCGCGATTACCGACCAATCCTTACATGAAAGAATATTTTCACCCTGTACTAATAAAAAATATTAGTTTTAAACACCTATGTAGCATTGGTTTAAAGGTTTTCTTTCTTTACTTGGACTCAAAAGCTCTTGTCTTCATGAAACAATAGAAACAAAAGCTTCAGATCGATGTACATGCTGAAGTTGCAGTTCAAGTAGTTCCCAACAAGAGCTTCGACTGTAATATTCCTGACTTGAGTGAAACCCTCCCAACAGAGTTGATTCCAGAACAACAAATTTGATCAGTTGTCAAGATTCGGTTGGACAAATACATAACTTCAGTGCCAACTATGATGTTTCAAAGCTATTTTATAACGATAGTATTATCATGACTTGCTTCTAATAACGCCAGCGAGAATTCAAGCACATATTGTTACTCTAAACAGGGATGACGGAATGTAATGGTACGTTTTGTTGCTACACTTAATAGTGCGTTCTCGTTCACACCCAGTTTTAAATACCGCTAATTCCTGAGCACATACGAGACTTCGTTACAGATCAATTGAATTGCTCCCAATTATATAATAGAGTCACAGTATGAAACCACGGACTGGCAATGTTATTCAGATAGAGTTGCATCATATAATTACATAACGATTTTGTGGTGTGCACTCCTTGTCAATTCATACCTGATTATTACAAAAAAAGAAAAGGTCTACGAGAATAACCTTTTGTAAGAATAGAACGGATCTTAAAAAACCGAAAGACGTACATAGTTGCACGACAAAGCATTGTTATAAAAATAAAGTATCTATGTCAAACGAACCCTACAATGTTCAAATGGGGTACTTAGCTAAAAGACCTAAGCTACTGTTATATTGCATTGGGTTTCCGATGCGTCGCGCCGTGGCCAGGATGATCCTTAGACCACATGAGCACCGATGCAATGAACGTTCTGCATACCCAATCCAGCTTACATAAGTATTTTTAAGTAGACAAAAAGTAGTACAGTTTATGTGCTAATTCACATGTCAGAGTTGTTTGATTTGCTGCACGAGATTCCTGACAGTCTCAGGATCCGTTGTTTCCTCTTCGTTTAAGACTTCCTGAACGCAGCGAGCGAGGTCTGGAGTAAGGTCTAAAAAGATTTAAAGTCATTACGTTGGTTATTATTGGTCATTAAAACTGTTTAGCTGCAGCGAAGTTAGAAGCAGAATTTTTCATAGTGGTACCAGGAACGTACCGCTCGTTGGCATGAAGAGTAGATCCTTGAGATACTGCAGCTCTTCTGTCATATTTCTAATGGTTGCTTTCAAATTTTCATTGTCAACCCTTAGCTGTTCCACACGTTGCGAAGCTTCCATGGCTCTCTTCTTCGTTTTATCCCGGCTTCTTTTGACGGCATTGTTATTTTTCGCACGTCTCTCACGGTACTCTTCAGTATATTTGTCCGCGTTCCCTTGACTTTTTCGCTTCAGACCCATGGTGACTTCTACAATATTACAAAATAATAATAAATAACATTGACTGACTATAAGTTGAAAATACTTGGCGATATATGCACAGATGAAAATATTTTGCAACAGATAAAATTTCGAATCATATGTCATTTTCTCTTTCAAGATGCTGCAATGTTTATAAAATTAACATAGGTTACCTGGGATGGAGGAAACTATGATACTGACGCACTATCCAATTATCTTTAAACTTTGCAGTATTTCCCCGAAAAAGATGAGTTCCTCGTTGATGTCAAAATAGAAATCAGAATTTGTTCTACACTGAAATCACAAGAAGACAAAAACACGCTCTAGTACGTAAAACCTGAGTGAAATGGCAGAAGTGTGTTCTTCTCAAGGCAGTGCTCACTTATTGCATGACTTTTGTATTGCTCAAAAAGAAAGAAAGTATTTCATCACCCTGTTCTTGATCTTCAACCCAGTTCTGAGTTACGCGAGACGGCCGTATCCACGGATTGGGTTTTCGACATAAACAACACAGTGATAATTCGGAACGAATTTCAATATTAAGGTGTGCTGTGCATTAACTGCGATTAAATAAATCCCTTTTTTTCACCTTCGACAAGTGAAAACTAAATTTATGTACAGCACATATGATACGCACTTTATGCGCTTCAAATGTTGTTCTCTCTGTCGCTTACAGAGTAGAAAGTAGCATCTATGGCTTTTAGAAAGGCGCAGCTGCACAATATCACGATAACTTTCAGATACTCCTCATATCGCGATCTTCAGGTGATGATGCAATTTCGCTAAATCAATGTGGACCAAACGTAAACACTGGCAAAAAATTCGCTTGACTTCAAATTTGCCGCCGTACCTTTCCAATTTTCAATGAGTCACCATCTTCTGCTTTAAAGGGTATCTGCCAAAAATAAGCAACAAATAATGACGAGCAGATGGCGCTTGTAACGTTCTTATCAAATGTGCACAAGTTTCATGATTCCATCCAATTCTAAAAGAAATGTATTACGGTAAAGCAATATAGGCACACATCTGGTAGCATCTTCGAATTCGAATTACCATGTACTGAAAACGGTTTAGCACACAACGAATAATTGAGCACTCATTTTAACAGATAATCTGTGAAGTTTGAAGTCCGTAACGTGTATTTCATCTCTTCCCTGCCTGATATCTCAGCCTCATCGTCTCCTTTCAATTTGTTACAACGGTAAGGGTGCGGTAGCTGCTTCATAGTTTCTTTACGACTTACACGGTAGGGTCAATGCAAAAAATGTAAATTCCGATCTGTGAACTGGAGGGGGAGATGGCAGGTCCCAAGGCAATAACTTGACTATTACGCGACCCTTCGACGTTTCTATTAGAATGTTCCGGATTAATCAGAACGCTGAATCAATAAAATTGATGAAAACAGTGCCCAAGATATGAAATAATTACCCGACCTGTTCCAGTGATCTTCGCTCGCTGCGAATTCCAATGCTGACTTCCTGCTATTATTTTACTCCTGAATCATGAAGGAAGATCCTATTTCGTGAAGCGTGGGTAAGGCACCTCAAATGACCACACCATGAAAGGGCTCAAAAGTGGCCTGACGGACGCTTGAGTGACGCAGAGAACCATGGATGGGACAGTATGGCAAGAAGAATTGGTTTCGTAGAAATGGAAAGTGAGACAAAATGTAGGGCACGCTGTACGAGGAAAGGAAATAAATGGGTGACGTGAGGGAGGTGATGAGGCCCTCGTAATTAGAGAGAATGGGATGTTGAAGAGAGATTTGCACGCGCAAAAAAACGAATGCAATAAGAACACAGTCTGGCATGACTTAGAGTGCTGGCTGTAGGAGCATACTATCGTGAGAGTCCTGAGACGCTGATGTGCGCCTTCCTATGTAGGTTATTGTGACTGAATTGGTTAGCAAGTGCAAGTATGAACAACAGCGGATTATTTAACAGGAAGGTGGAGTTGCTACGGGATACTATTATATCATTCCTGCAATGCAGGCTGCACCCTTACGTTTGATTTGCCGGTAAATTGCATACTTCCTTCGTTGCAAGTGTTGCTGTCTTAACGTTTGCTGGGCAAAAGATGCAAGATGAATACAGCGGTTTTATGAAGAATGCTTTGATACAACGAATACATTTTGTGAAAGAAGATATTTAAAATTGGAGAAAAAAATTAAAATTTCAGTTTTTCAAGAATCACATTTTCGAATTTGAATTCCGATTAATCATCAGTTAAAAGCGCGGGTGTTAGCTTTATAAAGGGCTAAGGAAACCTACAGTAAAGTATGGCACAAAAGGAAGGACAGTGGACAAGGATTGTATTTCGTTCGCAGCACTTTTGCGCGTACTAGCTCATTGAAAATATTCAAAAAAATGAATAACCAGTTAACCTATTTACTATGCTTCCGTCAGGATTAGCATGAGATGTTGGTTTGTAAAATGTTACGCGCACCCCAAGGGCCTGCAAGGGAAACTGAAGCGTTGCTGCTCAAGATTGCCAACGTTTTCCGTCGCTACAAACGAAAAGTCTCTTGCTCCGTTCCTGCAGCAGGCCAATGGAAGTGTGCGTGCAAAAATACGCATCCATTGATTGCATTCTTTCGGTTGCTACGTAGCGTTAAAATTGCAGACAGGGATACCAGCCTTACAGCTGTATGGTGCACGGCGTCTGGGAGCAGCGGATATGGTATCTCGAGATGGTCAGTTTGGAAAACAAAGTATTAGCACGTTGTTGCCAACGTTTGCAGCGATGAATTTCGCCTGCAGCTCTGTCCTAGAAGCTGGTTACCAAGAGAGTTAGAGATGTTACGAGCTCGCAGTAAACAAATGGGACAGATAATGGAGAGGACTGAAAAGGAAATTCGTTGTAATACACTGTAGTCAGCTGTACGAAAAGCAATACAAACAAAAGAAGACAGGGCAGGCAAAGCGATAGATTAGGGAAAGAAATCTTTTCTGCTACACCTTCCGCTTTGCTTATCCCCTGGGCTGAGCCAGAGTAACTGGTATGCCGCTGCTAGAGACTTAAATTTGGTTAAGTCAGCTGTGCCAAAATGCTGTAACTTGTTACGTGAATCTAAAATTCAACGGCATCACAGACGCTCAATGGATGGATGGGATGGGCACGAAGACCAAGATGGAGATGACAATAAGGAGCGAGCGATCAACCAAAAGAGAGACGGAGAGAGGTAGAGAGAGAGAGAAAGAGGACGGAGGAGAATACCTGCAAGTTAAAATTCGCGAAAGGAACTATGAATCATGTAGAGACGATGTGAATCTTGTCGGAGATAATAAATAAAGCTCATGTAGACAAGCAGGCTGACAAGACGATAATGGTATGGTTGGTGGTGGATGGTTGCGGTTTCAGAGATTTTCAAGTTACGAGACAGGAAAAGTAAAAGGGAACGGAAATTTCTTGATGGACATTATAGGGACAGAAGGATTAAAAAATTAGGTAAGAGCCAAAAAGAGGCAGGCAGGTAAGAAAGGTGGTAACGTGACTTTTGCCAAATTATATCAGATAATCAATGCATTATGGAATATAGTCGCACCAAACTTCCTTTCCTTGCAGCTGATCTCTTGATCCGTACAACATTGATAGGACAGTAATTTTGAGTAAAATTCGTTCATATGCTTATTCGCACCATGTTCTTTACATAAACTACGTAAGACCGAAACGATTAATGCACAAAAATATGGAACTGCAACCAAAGATTTGCAGTCAGCAATGCAAGGCTGGCAATGTATCTTCCAGTTGCATCTACTCAGTTGTTGAAACAATTGCATGGGAATTTTATCTTTGTAGAAGTGGTGGTGATCGTGAAAACGTTTTCGATTGCGTATTCCATGCACTACTAACTATGAAACCACTAAAGGTGCGTTAGCAATGGTATTCGCCAGCAACGTGCGTAAGTGTTGCTCAATGCAAAACTGCACACTCCGCACAATAATGTACATCATTTGCGGAAGTAAGTTTTTTCAATAATACCACAATATCGTTTACGGTAGAGCAACTTTTTGTGCAAAATGTACCACGTCTCACACACAGAATCATAGGCAAACTCCATCATTACCATGTTAAGACCCTAAAAGTCTAAAAGCAATTGTTTTTCTTGATGTTACCTACACGGCAAAACACATGAAAGGTACTCTCTCAGTCCATACATTTGCGAAAAGGGAAGACGGGAGATGCGACTTATCCCGTTGGCATTTATTAGGTCAGTCGGCTACAGTTGTGTAACAACGTTAGCGTGGAGCAGATAAACAGAGGAGCAGAACTCAGGATTGTTACCGGGGGAACAATGATGGCTTAAATATTGGATTTGAAAAAGAGCAGAAAGAAAACAAATTTCAATCTTAATAGAATGAGAGGCGAGGAAAGAATGAAGCTTCGTTTTTCGCATCGTGAGGGACGACGTTTCGCTGTATGTGAGCGTTACACAGCTATAGAAAGGGTAGCTGAAGCTGAGGGCTTGAGGCTCTGGTTCTTCTACTAGAGACAGCAGGGAAGTACTTGAGGGGAAAATAGACAGATGCATTAAAACGAAATGAATCTTGACATGAAATCGGTCTCCAAATCTAGTTCGGTTTCCTGAGCGAACACACAAGACACGACGGAGGCTTTTCTATAGTTTCTCTCAGGAGTTCGTAAAGCACAAGTTGCCTCTTGCAGGATATCGGGAGGCTGCATGAAGCACGGCTGAAGGAAATGAAAAAAGCAGTAAAAAATGTTTTGCAATTTTCTACATTTAATATTTATAGAAAATTTCGCTGGCTTTCTTGAAACGACAGCTAAAGCTGTGATTCTAATTCGCCGTACGAAGTACAATGAGATGAATCCACGTTGCGGACTTGCTCCGGAAGCTCTATGTGATTTAAAGGGGACGGAAAGAAACTATACAATGATAATTAACAATTAAATCACAGAAAATCACAATACCGATTGCACCAACTCGATCCCATTCTCTAGACGAAGAAGAGTACCGTGGCTACCTATGTAACGTAGGGAGACTTAACGTGTCCCGGTGTGGAGGAGACAATGTAATTGTATGGATGCATTAATCCTCGCCAACGCATTCGTGCGCCCCGGATGACTTGGCAAGGCATAATGGAAGCGTGCGTAAAGGTAATCTCCACGGCAACAAGGATAATAATGGGAACTATTAGATAAGAAGAGGAACAAGCCTCTTGTGTGTGCAGTGACAATAATTAGGCCGTGGAAATGAAAAAGCCATAGTCGTTTGTGAGGAAGTAAATCAGACTTGAAAAAATTCACCACATGTGTTCTCAATTTTCTTTATTATTACCTACTTAGCGGAGGTTGGCATTCTTGGTTTGTTTTCCTTCGTAATTGGCTTCGCTTGTGCCTCACGGAAAGTGAGTTGTGCGATGTCTTCGACTAAACGTATTTCGCCCTCCGTCGCATTGGAGCCTATGGAATGAAGCGGTTGCAGTTGTTATGGCGACTCTGAATGCGTCCTGTTAGTTACTGCGCTGTACGGCACGATGCAGCGTGCTGCTAAGTAAGTTAAACTTCTGCACAGATTGGATCCAAAGAAGAATTGCAGTGTGCATCCCCCGCCCTGCGTACGCAATTTCTCCCTCCAACAATTTCGCTTTCATCCACGCAAATCATGTGGGTAAGTGTGCCGCCGGCAAGCGGTCAGGATGGTGAACGAGACGCTCGCAGCGCAGCGCAGACATAAGCCGAGGGGACGAGGCAGGCGGATGAGGTAAGAGGAGAGTTGCTGCTCAAGGAACGGTGCGTGCAAAATGGTGGAAAGAAACCCTTGTGGAGATTTAAAGACAGCGGATGTTGTGTGAACCAAGTCTCATGCAGAAAACGTTCACGGAGAGATTATGCACGAGTACAGTGGCTGAAAGTGAAAAGCATGTTCCCTCGGAATTACATAAGAGCTACGCAGCTTTGCAAGACGCAGTCCACGTAGCCTACAAAGGAAATGGTCCGCAGAATAATGTCAGGTATCAAAATGGCGATCAGCTCTCATTTTCCCCAGAGTGAGCAGCGTTTTATATTATGCACTCGTTTAATAATGATAACTGACGTCCACAAGCACACATGGTCTGACAACGGTAATAAACATGGTAACTGGTGTTAAAACAATGGGATTATGCAGCGCAGGTGTGTAATTCATCCCCACTTGACCTATTTGCTTCTCAAATGTAAACAATTGGAGCAGGCTGATAGTGATTACCTAAAAATAATTATCATGGACAGCAATCTGTATCAGGAACGGAATTTGGAAAAACCACAAGCCGGAAAATTTTCCTTTTGTCTTCAACAATATTGTAGTAATTTGAGTAATTAAAAGGAGCGTAATACTGTGCTTTGGGCTGTGAACTAAAACTGCACACACGGAATATAATAAACTTAACGTTTGTGTCCTGAATCCCGGTTCATGGAGAAGGGACTGTGAGTCATGCTCCCTTCGACCAGGTTGTAGATCAAGTAGATCTCGTTGTACAAGTAATATACTAGTAATTACTATAACGCAAAGAAAAATATTACAGCTACATTGAAGAGCAGACGAGAAAATTCGACTCTAGGTTTAAG